>JAAAKL020010674.1:0-14189 GCA_010016065.2 Carybdea cf. marsupialis auct. non (Linnaeus, 1758) | reverse complement strand
GGAAGATTATTTCAATTTATATATGCTCATGTTTGGTTTAATTGAGCTCTTTACTTTTCTTTGAAAAACTTGTTTTGTTGAAAAAGCTTTTAAAGTTAATCCTTAGGAATAAAGGATATTTCGAATTAGGAACCGGACCTTGAAAAGAACAGGGATTTTTTATTGATTTTTTGTTCACACTGTTCGCTCAAAGGTATGATTTAATAATGAAACTTGGGAAAATATTGTAGTAAACAAGAAACATCGATTTTCTTCTACATCTATTTTAAAAATTTAATTTTTTCCACAAATATATATAAATTCTACAGAGGAACTAGGTTCTATGGAATAAAATGCAACATTCTGCAGCACATGACTAAACAGTGACTACTTTGGGACTTGGCAAGTTCTAAGGGACTGGCGAGATGATGCTCCAAACTATACACTATCTTAACTCTACACGAGAAGGGTTTAAAATGTATGATATAGCGTTGACAAAACTGTCTCTGACAGGATTTATACATTCAGCTTTTGATGGCAGGTGTTGTGCACGACGTGACGGCACAAGGCTAGTAAACACTGTACAACAGAAATCAACAGCGTCTCTACATCGATACGTATTCCTCGTGATCGTTATTTACTATTGATCGTTTTGTTATATATTAAACGTCTAGCGAGTCTCCTGGATTTGACTAGATCTACAGATGATTGTTACTCGTTTTTCTTAGAGTTCCCGCATAGATTACATCATAAATCCTGGATTAGCTTTGTTTCTGATGTCTTGTCGATTCCTGACTCTTCTCATGCAACATCCAAATCCAAACATGCTCCGAAAATATTTCCAACATGTTTGACACCCAGTAATAAATATGATGGAATTTAAAGCAGAATTTAGAAAGGTAAGCAAGTAAGCCATTTGAAGCGCATTGGCAAGGGTTGTAGAGAGTTCGTGCTTTAAAACAACTTTAGTATATGCTTCATATGTTGTTGTTATCAAATATGGACTGTAACAAATTATCACTGCTGCTAATATCATAAAAATAACTTTGTATGTTCTTGCGAAGGTGTTCAAGTAGTTTAAATTAATAGTTGATACTTGTCCTCCTAAAGTTTCTGGTGCAGGCCTTCGACGATTATGGACACTGGTATATGTCACCACATATAACGCAGTAATGGAGAGGACAGCAACCCAATCAACAAACAAGACCACCATGTGAGCGATGGGATAAAAATTGTATATCGTACCAACCGTGTGAGACACTGCCATTAACAGTGCCGAAGTAAATACACCACCAGTATAATATTTGGCTTTTCTCCAGTCCATGTGTGATATGTAGGCTCCAAGATACCTCATGTGAAGATAACGATCATAACTGATCAAAAGGATCATAAACAAAGATGTACGTGCTATGAGCGTAGTTATGAACTGAATTCCAATTTCAAGTTTACACTTTCTGGTATGAAAAAACTCCATATTAAGTACAAGTAGCAGCGTTTCAGATAATAATCCATAGCACACATCTGAAAAACTCAGGAGACTGATAAAAAACCGAGTGAAGTTCCAATCTCGTTTAGTTTTCCATAAGATGTAAAGAAGCAGAGAATTTAACCCGATGACAAACGGTAGAAGAAAAGCTAAGACACAGGCAAAAATTGTATTGAAAGCATCCGAGGCAAAATTCCTTACTCCTGCGATATTGTCACAGATGGCTGCCATAGTAGTTGATTTCAGGCTCTAGTGTGAACCTTATTGCTAAGCATCTTTTATCATCATCGAGTATTTTAGCTATAGTAAAGTTTGCATCTCGTAATGAAATTTGAAATTCATTTGTTTGTAAAGTTAAGGTCCTAAAAAGGAACACAAATCTTATTTACGATCAAGGAAGCAAATCACTTTGCCCGGATGTCTATAGATCAATGTAAAAGACATTAAAGTACTGATTCTCTCAGCGTTTTATGCATAAAAGCCGAATTAGACGCAAGATTTGCCCTTCTAGATATGTTTCACGCACCTTTGTTTTTTTGTCGGCCAGTAGTTCTTATTGATATCCGGTTCTTAAACGATAGAATAAACAAGAAAGATAGACAAAATGTTATTTTCATCGGGCTGTGATGGGTCAGAGATAATACTGATCGGCTTCTAACCATCCCTTTGGGTTGGTGACGCAATTACTTTGAAAGCCGAGGTTAAACATGCCTTTTTTATCTTCATAACAGAAGTTTCTGTCATTGAATACAGAATTACGTAGAAGGAAGCGAAAAGATTTGAGGCGTTCTTCCAGGTCAGGGCATGATTGAAAAAGTTATTAAACAAACTGAAAAATTAATGTAAGTGTTCATGGTGGAGTTGTTTGCTATCTTGCATAAACATTTAAGTTTAAGACATATATCATGAATGAGCGATAAATCAAATTTTATCAGTATGCTAAGACTTACATATGTCGCCATATTTTCTGTGACAAAATAATCAGATAGTTAACGTTCTTTACATAACTACTTCTGCGTTACTTCGTTCAGATGTACCCACCCTGTGCCAATTTCGTGTTAGTGACGCGCGTTCGCTGGGACATTTATAGTATGTGATATCATAGATTTTAGAACTCATAGATAGGGAGCACCAAATCAAGACAATAGATTTCTTTGTTTTTCGTCTGGTTGATGTTGGATCCTTCCATGGGAAGACACACAATTTCCGTTTAAGTAGCACTTGTTCAAATTCAGAGCTCGAGCAGCGGATGAATGGTGCTTCCTGTCAAAACAAATACTTCGTGTTTCTCTCTCTTACTTATCTTACTTACTTTAGCACTCGAATCAGTCATTATGGATGCTCTTTCCGACTCAGTTACTGATGAAGAATTATAAAAAGCGCTTCCAATGTTTTCATAACTGCCTACTGACTAGTCAGAACAATACTAACTTGTAAAGGCAGGAAATATCGGGAAATGACAGCTAAACAAAAACCTCGAAGTCGAGGGAATATGGCCTTTGTTATATAATTCAGTAGAAAGAAGAGTAGACCCAGCAATCACGTTGTTCTTATTATTTCAGGATAATTTTTTTTGTTTCACAGAAAAGTAATAGTCATCAAGGTGAATGTAAAATTTGTTTTTCATATCATCTGTTGGTTGCCTCGTAGCTTTTAAGTCATCCAATCTGACTGTTATCAAGAATTACTGGCTAGAATCTGGCGGAATCCTTACACGGGCATGAATTTTCAATTCTAGATTCTACTGCTCACATGAATCAGCAATTAATCAGCATTTTGCATCAGCGTTTAATGGTTTGTAAGCATTATGCAATGAAGAGTTCACTTTCACAGTTGGCAGTATTCTGGCGCTACAGGTTACTATGCGTATTTCTTCTGAGCTTCTAGAAAGTTTAAGTGCTTGACTGCAAAGAGCGACCGGGCTCTGAAAAATCAGCATTATGATCAAGTTTTGCACGTGGATGCCTTTTATTCCATCACAATTCCGTTGATGGAGTAAATTTCTGGAATACGTTGGCCTTGCAGTCTCGTCTAAGACATATGATACCATTTATGGAAACTTAGGGTAGTTCGGAGATGCTTTAAGTCGGGTTGAGTTTGACAAACGTCTACTCTGTATAAAGGTGGACCCCGTATGTGCAAGGAAGTGTTTAGAACGATAGTATATCAGTCATTGGAGCACATAGTAGAGACAAAAACTAATAATTTGTAATTTCAGTTTTTCGTTACTCAAATAGATTTAAATATTCCTTATGGATCAATGGGAACGTTGTTAGAAAATATATATTATTATATTCATCACCATCATCATCATTATCATCATCATCATCATCATCATCCACATGAAGCTACAGGTTGCAGCTGGTCAGCGTGTATCATAACCTTTTAGCCTCGGGGTAAGAATAGGAGCGTGGTATACCTCTCAGTCAATAAAGGTATATTGTTATAGTTCTCCAAGGCATGGCAAGTTGCATTGGCACTTTCGACCGAAAAAATAGTGAAGATATTGGCGACACCAAGAAGGTTAAGACAAAAGAAAGTATATATTCATTTCAGGGATATGACCCCCTTTGATGCTTACCCCTATGAGTGATGCTTACAATGCACATGCTGAAATGTTGCAAGTGCTACTGCAGACATCCATTCAATTTTTCGTTTCCCGGCTTTTCCACCTGATACCCTTGGGTACTTGAAGGCTTTTCCTCTCGATCAAACTAAAACCTCTCATCAGCCCTACTGTTCGTTTTTGTTTGCCAATTTTAATACAAGACAAAAAATATTCCAAGTTGCTTTCATTATTTCTCAACTATTGTCGTGTTTGCTACCTTACCCTACAACATGCCAAAGTAAATGAAAAATCTGAAATTGTTAAACAAATACGTCCCCAGCAATAGGTATCACAAATTCACCTCTTTCCTTCCTACTCTCATCCATTTGGTTTCTTGCATTTATTTTCAGTGCTGCCTCTACCAACGCATTAATTCATTTAATAATAATGCACTGAAGGTCTGTCAAAGACCTTACTATCTATACTGTGTCATCTGCAAACATATCATACTCACCTGCAGCTCTCTTTCCAAGATACTCCACTACAAGTAAAAAAATGGATTCCTGGTTGGATAGCTAAGGGTTATATTTTATTATATATCTAATCTTTATCTATTCTATTCCTCTTACAGCCTTCGAACCTTGATGCATGCCATGAATCTCGCTCATGAACTTCTGTCCAACATTTTTCTGCGGAAATAACTGGGTATTGAGTCATTTGCATTGTCAAGGTCTATAAACACAAATTAGATGGATGACATCTGCTTTTCCAGTCAATTCAATGTTTCATCTTATGATAAAACTGCATCGTTAGTATTCGCCCTGTTTAAAACCGTATTGGTTTGCATAAAAAGAGCACAAAGACTTATGCCGTTTGTCCAACATATTTGAAAACACTTTCAGAGGACGGCCCACAAGAGCGATTCTTCTTTTCATGGTCTGTCACTAATTTATCTGCATTACCACTGTAGATAGGCCTCCGTGGTCTAGTGGATAAATTCCTTACCTCCAAATCATAAAGGTTTTGGTTCAAACCCTGGAAGGGCCGTTTCGACGTCAGGAAGGTCTTAAGTGCTCTGTGCTGCAGTCAAGTGCCATATACATGGGCACCGCCTAAGCCCCTGAGAAGGGGAGTGAACGGCGTTAAAACTGCATCATCATATCAAACCTTCTAGCTACTCCCCACTATTCCTTTTTTCTTCCCTTAGGCCATACAGTCTTAATTAACTTTACTAATCAACTGTGAACGCCTGCGATACTGGAGTCTTTCTATGTCTGCCAGCGTTACCATTGTCTACTCTATAATCGCAATAATGATTTCTTATGTTAGTAAACTGTGCGTCACAGTCGGGATCTCAGCTCATAATCAGCTAGTGCTGTGTACCATTTTACAGTTTAACACACTCCCTTAGCGTCCCTTAAATAACACTAGGGTTCAGGGAATTTTAGGCAAGAGTTGAAAGAAAAAATGGAGAAAATAGAAACACCTTTGACATGAAAGCTACTGTTTAGATAGAATTAAACTCGACCAGAAATTACGATTCTTATCAAGCAGCAAGTTTGTCCTCTTCCAAGATTTTCTTGGCCTGTGAAATTACACGGGTTTTTTATAAGAAAACCCGAGGAGGCCTCCAAGTAATATTTATTGTAGTTCTAAAAGTTTCTTAACAGTTTCTTAAGCGAATTGTCCGTCTTACATAGTTCAGCAGGGCTAAATACCTCCTCCGCATTCACACATAAAACCAAAAGTAGACTGACTGGAAGGGGAATGTGTTCTGGCAGATGGATGTGGTAACTGTCATAGAAAATACCCAAGGGGCAGAATTTTCTACGTATTTTTGATACTCGGCTTGCGAGTTTGGACATACAGTAAAATGTATTTGTGATATATTTGTCTGACGTGAGTCAGATATTCAAAATGTCCCATTCTTTTCCATTTTAGTGGTTCACCACAGTTTCTTAATTCATTCTTTTTGATTTGAAATAGTACTAAAAGTTTCTAAGCGTTTTGTCCGTCGTAGTACTAGTTTCTTATAAAAAGTTTCTTATTAACAAAAACTTTATTTAGATTCCGTCTTATGTAGAGTTTACGAGTGCACAATAATAAGATAGAGGTGTCGTATGTCATGTGAAAGTTTTGAAAGAAGGGAGACACGATATAGGGACCTGCATGAAGTAATCACAATCTTCCATTTAATTCCTTACATCTAAAATGACACATATTAATCGGGATCTTGGAAGAGTTGAGCCAATCACTTAAATTTAATCATATATTTTATACGTTTTATACACTCCCTTAGCATTGGAAACAGATATGTTTGATTTTCATACACATGGAGAGCTCTATTTATTAGAGGCAGTTACCTCTTCAGAGAGTGATAACAAATGTTTTCGTGGCTGCTATCGATATTGTCAATTAACGTAAAAAATGTATGTGTACGAGAAGAAGTTAAAGAATACATAACCTGAAAATCCTGACAAAAATTCAGACTCCTTGTCAAAAATTTAAGTAACTAGATTTTCAGCTTCCATATTGTTTTCTTGATTCGAAGGATTCTAACAATATTTCATTAATAAAATTGTATATGTTTTATACAATTAGTTTATTTTATACTTATACCTCTATTGCTAGAACACTGCTGAAAGTAAAAATGAAACAAACTTAAAAATTTACGTTTAAAAAAAGTATACATATTCTCTACGTATACTCTACATAAATATGTTCTAAATTGCTCTTTAAGCTTGTATTGGCTATTTATTTATGTATGGATATGTACTCAATTTTTGAAGAGAAATGTATTTAGAAGTTTTTTAGTGCCAAGACCATGTTCCCATTGTATCAGACGGGTTTTCATTTCCTTTTGTCCTCAGTGAGAACAGCACTGGTCACAACAATTTGCTACAAAAAAGGGGTTCACATTATAACGGATAGCCTAAGTGGCAGACGAATGGCGACATATCTTTGAACAATTGTTTTTCCACACAAGCCATTCGTTTTGTCAAACAGGCTACTCGTTCTTGGAAGGAAAAAATAGTTTCAAACAATATCTAACATTGCAACACATTCTGTACTTTCAAAGCAGTATAAACAAAGAACGGATGGCTTCTAAACGTAAAGCTGATCAAAGTAAGTTTTCTTGGACCGAAGACGAGCTACAGCTGTTGTTAGACTTCACTCTAGAATTCAAATCAACGTGTGAATTTGAACGGGGAATGAATGAAGCAAGTGTTCGATCATGTATCTTAAAAAACCTACGGCAATGATAGTGAGAAGTGTCTTCACAAAACCGATTCCTTCTCTTTCAATCAAATAACAACACATCAAAAGTATAACGGGCAAACTTGCAAATTTTGAAACAGATCTATTAGAGTCAACAATATAGGGACTACTGATAGAAAAAAATTGTAGATCTTTGTGAAAACTGAATCATGAAACCTAGATTAACATCGATTCAACGACTAAAGGAGGTTCTATCATGAAAATCGCAATGAAACCTGTTCCCACTGCACATTGAAAACTGGTTCGTTGTACAACATATCACTTTTAAGACCATTGCGCCACGCCGTGAACATCACTGCCGAGTAACCTGCTTTATATGTGAACAGAAGGCCTATGCGAGGTGCTTTTCAAATTGTTGCGAGAGCCTAGCCAGTACAGTGTGAACACCACCTTAGATTAAAGAGCGCAGAAATACTGACGCGAAGTTTCCTTATCTGTAAATACGCCCAGTCATATTTGTGGTCGCATGTGGACAAATTGTGGCAATGGGATATGCTAATGGCTAAGGGGTATAAATAAGTTATCTGCCACGTCGATGTAGTAAGTAATTCAAACGGAAAACAGAAACAATGCAGTTTCTTATAAAATTGTTTAGAATAAAAAGAGATGTGTGTACACATTTGTGGTTTCAAAATGAATGTATTAAAGAGATAGACTGATCATGTGGCAACCGAGTTTTGATAATACAAATCTCAAGTCTAGAAAATGAACTTCGAACGTGCTCTTTTCCCAGGTTCTTTATGCCAGACTATCCCCCTCTTCTTGAACTTCCTTAATAGCTACAAACCTGATAGCTAATCCTATTTCAGAGAGAGTCAATTATAACTGTCCCTCTGGACGGTTTTCAGAACGTATTCTGTAAGTTGCCCGTTTGCCTTTCCAACAGAGACGTATCTAATCTCCATTTATTTAAAAAACAATGTTTGCATTATACAGTGCCTAATGTTTATAGATTTGTCATCATCAACATAGGATCAATTGAGTTCCTCGAGATCACTTCAATATACGATGTATAGCTACTGACGGGCCTAATCACGTGTAGGTAAAACATACCAGCCAACATTTATAATTTTATTTCGATTTTAAATCAACTAGTTTTGTCTATCTTTTAAAAGATAGATCTTAGCTCTTCTTTGTGTTATGCTATGATGACAATTCCGATTTCACGTCCTCATTTACTGGAATGAATAGCATGTTAACTAAACCGTGGAGATGACAATCTTTGAAGCATAACAGGTTCTGAACCCTTGGTATAAAAGCAAAACAACGTAAGAGACGTGAGAGGAAGATAGTCATGGTGGAGTGTGACAACATCATCGGTGTCCGAAATTATGCATCAGATGCAGGAAAGACTATTTTTCTTAGCGTCAATGTATTTATTGTACCTTTTACACTTGGACTTAATTCACTTCTTCTGTACATCATGTGGAAGACCAAACTTTATCAAAGTACGTCTAATTTATTTATCTGTGTTTTGAGTTTCTCCGACGTTTGCTATGGATTGTTTGGCGAATCTCTGATATCCTGGCTGCACATCCAGTTCCGGCATACCAGAAAATGTACATTGGAGACTGGAGTTCAGTTTACAACGATGTTTTTTGCAAGAACATCTTTGTTCATGATCGTTGTCATTGGTTACGATCGATATCTTCATATGAGACATCTCAACTCTTACAACAAATACATGTCGGCCAAGAAGGCAAAATTTTTGATTTTTGGAGTTATCATTTTATCACTAGCAATTGCTATCTGCTATACACTCTCCACTATTTATGAATTTTATCCTATCCAAAACGCAATAACGTTAATTTTTGATTCTACCTCAGTTATGTCTATTACTATCCTTTACTTGATTACATTCTACCGATTGCAGAAGCATTCAAGGTGCGTCTCCACGAGAATTAAAAGACCAAGTTTTAAAAAAGTAGATCGAAATGCCTTATCGAATGGAATGTATAAAGTGATTTTTATGATTTTGCTGTCTGTTCTCTTTTGCTACGGTCCGTACTTGGTTGCAAGCACCTACGAAGCATACCTGAAAATCGTGTTAAAGGAGGATGTTAATTCTGGACTTGGGGATGCATTACTAATGTCATATCTGCCAACCTTTCTGAATTCGACATTGAATGCTATCATTTATCTAGTTGGACATCACACGTGTTGGAGATACTTCAAAAAGCTTCTGGGCTGTAGATCAGGTAAAAGGGAAACACAAAGTTTTCGTTCCTCCACCAGTGAAGGTACCAAGGAATTAAGTATCTGAGAAACCGAACATTTCTTGACTCCAGTAGGAAGAGATACGTTGCCAGATGAGGAAGCTTTCGTGTTTTTAAGGTTCGTTAAACAGGGTCTTTATCTGTAGAATCGGGCAACCAATGATTAGTGATACTTTTAGCCGATAATTTCGCCCGTTTTCGAACTTCTGGTTTAGTAACCATAAATCTTTTCTCTTTGTTTCATGTCAGTTTTATGTCCATTAGTGCATTAAGAAGATAAGAACAGATAGCAATTCATTTTATTTCAAAGCCGATTGTGTTAAGAAAAATGGGAAAACGATTCTGAGTTAAGAATCGAGCACTGACAAAATCAGGGTGATGCATCGAATACCTACTGGTCATCTGGTTTATACTCTGAGCTCATCGACATATGATGACCCAACTAAGACTCTAAGTAATCCCTTGAAATAGTTTAGGCAGGAGACGAACAAGGAGATTGATATTGATATTGTGTTGGGGATTGTTGTTGCACAGCTAGAAAAGCTGAGAAGCATGTCACTTTAGTAGGCATGAGCATTTATTTCTTTCAGGTAAAATTACCGAACAAGTCGTCATTCTACTTACAGTTTTTGACGCTTCGGAAGCAACGTTGTACATCCATAAACTTTTGTAAATGAATTTCAACTGAAATGTGGCACAAGCCATTAAATATCGTACATTCTTCTTACCTACGTAATGTATATGCTTCGACCCGTTCATACAAGAATACCCCTGCCAAAATCAGGAAGTTGCTTAGAGAGCTCCACGATATAATTCTGTAGCAAAAATTCTCATGGTAACTATAATTTTGCAAACGTTTTGTTCTTTCCTTGGGTATGGTATTTAAAATTGTGGGTTGTAAATGTGTAAGTTCACTTGGTAGAAAGGGGGGTGGGGCACTCTGTATGAGAATAATAGGGCAGCTTGTAGGTTTTGAAGTTATTGTATTATTTTTTGAATTCAGGTTTACAATTTTGCTATTATCGTTTGTAAATTGTTGCAATCTTATCTATTGAGTGAAGTAATTTACAAAATGTAATTGTCGTGCTCATTGGTTTTCAATTCATATGTCTTTATCTTTTCTCTCGCTGTGCAATTTGACCATCAAAAGAAGCGTTTGCACATGTATTATGTTTGATCGTGGACCATTCTAAAACTTTTTGGCCAAATATTTTGAACTGACCAGGTCTACTATACTGCAATGGAAATCACAAGTAGCGTAACCATTAACCAATAGTAAACTAACACGAATCTACTAACACCCAGATCTTTTACTAACCAATCACCCTCCACTTCCTGTCTTATTTGTAATTTGATTGGCTATAGTAGTTTAGTATAAATGTTTAGCGTATTTTAATTTATGTGTTGTGTGTGTGACAGAGCTCTGAGATCTATGAGGGCTGTCATAGGTCTCAGATATATATATCGTGGCAACAGCAAGCCTTAATGTCATTATTGTGGACAATCTATAAGCGCTGCTAGCGAGTTCCCCCAGAGCTGCCAAGAATTAAGAAAGGCCCTCATTACAATGCTATTATTAGGATACTATTAGCTAAAATCAGGCACTAAAAGTAAAAGTCAGGATATTTCAGCAACTTTAAACTTTTGTATTCAAAACGTTAGACAAAAGCTATCTAAAGGGGCTACATGGAAACTGCTCTAACGAGCTGTTGTCATTGGTTCCAGCCCGATTTGTTCCATCTTGGATGACCCAGTATCCCCAACATCTTCATCCTTATGCTCTTGTTGTCCCCTGCGTCAAGAAGTCTTCCTATGATGCTGGTTTCTTTCCTTGAACTGCTAAGCTGTGGAACTCGCTGATTGTTTTCTTTCTTCCTATAACTTAGATGCTTTTAAGTCAAAAGTGAATTCCTTTCTTTTAGATTTTCTTTTAGTTTCCCCTCTCTCTCTCTCTCCCTGCTTACTATCTATATTGTTTACCTCTATTCTGGTCCATACACTTAGTGGCTTTTGTTAGCCTTGTATGGTACTAATTTCGGAGAAAAGAAACTTCGTAATGACAGAGCTCTCCTTATTGTACTAACGCCATGAATGAGGACATCTCCTAAAGACACATATGTATATTTCACAGCATTTTCTCTTCTCATATCAGCATCGGTCTTGTTCCTCTTGGTCTGTACGTAATGATGATACGTCACTTTTTTCGGATGGTTTTTTTCAGCTTTTCGATGCGTTGAGGAATGTATTGCAGTAATTCTCAGTCAATACGGAACGTAGCGAAGGTTTTAGTTTTGTGAAGAACACTTTGTTTGGAGTGGGGGAGATTTGGTTTTGGCAATCTAAAACTTGTTAAACCAAAGGTCGGCAAGTGCTTCTCTTTGAGTAATGATATTAAGCGATAAGCTCTATAGGTACAAATCTGATACCGTATTTCCTATTATTATTATTATTATTATTATAGACCCGCCCTAATTATAAGCCCCCTTTTTGGTGACCGTAAGCTTCCTAGTTTCCCTAGGTATGTGTCTCATAAAGTATTCTCTAGTTATTATAGATCTTCTCTAGTTATAGACCCCTCTAATTATAGACCCCTTTTTGCGTCATGTCAAGTAATTATAGAACCGCCCGAATTATAGACCCCCTTTTTGGTGCCGGTAAGCTCCCTAGGCCTCTAGGTACGTGTCTGATACATCAAGACATTGTAAAAGATAAAACAGTTCAGGTCCAGTAGCTTTCAACACAAGCGGTTAGAGCGTTTCACAAACCTCAAGGTTCCAGACGCTGAGTTTCAGCCACATCCTATAGCTTCTAAGAAAACCTTCAGACCTGACACGGAATACATAATAAGCATTCTCAGACTCGGATTAGATTTCAACTTCATATGATCATAAAGGAATGAATGCAGCCTTTGTGTTTATATCGATTGGTCTCTTTCTGGTATGTGGAAGTAAATTTGAGATTCTGACATCCATTTATCTGGGTGTTTCGAAACTGCTTTGAAAATCCACAATCTTATTAAACGTAATAAATACATTACAGAAACTTGTACGAGATTACTATATGACTTTTCAAATATTGCTATCCTCTGTATCCAGTAGGAAGACGTACAACCCTGGACTAATGGAAGTTAAACTCTTACTATATTTGGGTGAAAATGGAACAAATCACGCAAGATACTTGCCACAGGAATGTGGTTGTCCATTCCTGGTATTATAAGTTCTCTAAACCTCCGCTTAGCAGCAGGGAGGTCTGACATGCAAGTCTTCAGCATGCTATTTTTCAAACTTAAAAATATTTTGGATTTGGCGCTAGGCAAACTTGCATATTTCAAAGTCCAAAATTGTAGATCTTTTAGAACTTGTAATAAACTGAACTAGAAATTCTGCCTATCAGTTATATTCAAGGCTTTTGTGACGTCATGCATATTTAACATTAACTCATTAGCTTCGCTCTTTCGCTTAAACGTAGAAAGAGACCCCTAACTTTGTCTAGGGACATGGAATTCCACATAAAATTTGTGATAAGTGGAGGAAAAGGAAATAGTGTCTGGTAGAGCCCAATCTCTTTTGATTTAATACTATTTAGTTCAAGCCCTGTTTCCTGTAACGAGAGGAGCATATGAAAGGAGATGTGTTGGGAGCAAATCTGTCTTGTAGATATATTTGCTACCTTCTCTTTCTTTTCTTTTCTTTCATTCATAAAAAGAAATAAACTTGGTTTTGAAGTCCTTATGATTCCTGTTGAATTTTATTGGACTTATGTATAACATCGTAGCCATGTCATAAATAGTCAGGAAACAGGCAAATGTTACGTTATTGTCATTACATCTTTCTAACTTTAACTTGAATTTGTTATACAATTAGTAATTTCTCTCTTAAGTGGTAAAATTTAAAGAAATTTCAATGTAAAGTTCGGAATCAATGTGTTTTAGAATCTGCCATTTGAAGATTTGTAGTTATATGTGATGAATGATGCATCGTATTTACCGAAAGAGCAAAAATTCCTTCAACAAAAGAGTGCGATAAAAAAGACGTCAGCAGTGGCACACTTTAAATGAAAACGGACGGTTAAAAGAAAACACTCCTAGCCCCATCTTGTGTCTTTTCACTGACTTCAGGAGCTCACTCAAGCTTTATTTTACTAGAAAGCAGCGGGACCACTCTAAAGCTTTAGAAGTGTGGTTGTACGTACGTCAAGAAGTAAGGGTTTGAAAATTAACAGAAGGTGAACATATTATAGTTTCGTCTTGTCAGTTAGCTCTGCATCTCAATGTTCTTTGAATATTCTTCCGCGTCACCTTTATTTTAACTTTTCTTCATCAGAGAACTTTAAATGAGGCGTCTTCATTACTTCAGTCATGGGTATTAGCATAGAATCATCATAAGAATACCCAAGACAAGGGAACAAAGGAATGTTCGACCAATATTCTCATAGAAGTTAGAAGCTGCTATCACGCGTCCTGTGTCTATATCCAACACATGTGTCTTACTATATGTAAATTTTTATTATTTGTAAATTACGTTGAGGATCAAGTTATAAGTTTACCTAATTAATATAGAAATCGTGCCTCGAATGCATGTAATCATAATAGAGAGATATAATCATGCACGAAATAGCAAAAACATTTTAGTACTGAAAAGCTTTTTTCGTCTGACACTCCTCAGAGTACAAAATCGTCAGA
>JAAAKL020010673.1:0-14190 GCA_010016065.2 Carybdea cf. marsupialis auct. non (Linnaeus, 1758) | reverse complement strand
CGATTGGAGAGAAGTGGTTGACAAGTCATCAATGGTGCCCCTACGGTCGACCAGAATAAGGGATGAGTAAGAGTAAGTAAGTTTGATAAAGCAGCTTTAGTGAGTGTTACAAAAGAAAATTCTCTGCGGTCTGATCAGCGATTGCACAACAGGAAAGAAAAAAAAGAGCTTTCTGAGCAAAAATATTCAAATCCGAACGTAAATGTTGCCAGATATCCCCCTTCCCCTTGATCACAAACGTACGCTTTTATCGAAACCCACTCCCCGCTTGTGCACGTGTGGTATGTGGCTGGCTCTCAAAGTAAATGTGATCATTCACGTAACAACATAAATAAATTCCAGACGGGGCATAAATAAACACTTATCCAAAGAAAGCAGCTTGCATCTGTATTTACCTAACAAACTGTAGTTCTGCTCTTGGTTATACTTCCAGGTTAGTCTTCCAAAACTAACATGGTTCAGGTTTTTCAGCCATTCGAAGTAAGATACTGTCACACCACCGGCATTAATGTATAAATCCTAGGATGTCAATCAAATTCAACCAAGGTTACAAAAGGGCAGTTAAAAGGAAGCTTTAACTTACGCCTAGTAACATGTCAAAGACTTAACGAGTTGTTAAATTGCACTGACAAATTATAACAAGAATATGTTCAATCAAACGCATGCTATTGTAAGATTAAAAACATAAGGAGGCGCAGAGTGTCAATTAGATTTAACTCCCATGCTCCTTCTCCTTTGAAAGGTCGCTGTCTTGATATCACATAAAATCATTCAATACTATATTATAGTACATTACACTACACTATCCTATGCTATATTATACCATAATGATACACTGTACTATACTATACTAAACCAGATTATATCATGCTGCTGTGCTACACTATACTATACTCTATTCGCCTCTACTACACTCAACTATACTCAACCAAACTTGCACGATGACATGATAAAATTACAAACATAATATACTCCACTCTACAAAACACGCTTCTGGAGTGGCCGACTCCCCAATCTCAGCCGCAATTGAAAGTCTGTCGCAAAGAAAAGTTGTTATAGCTTCCCTGAAATGGAACCCAGCCCGGATCGTTGTTTTTCCAAGCAAGCTATTAGATAAAGCAACCACACGCTTAACTACCAAGTATTCTGCAATATATATTTTGAAATGGAAGGACATCAGTATTTCCAGCAATTTTGCATCACCGCATCGTCCACCCATCACTTTGGCGAAGAGGACTTATCACTCTTTATGCCATGCTATGTTGGATATATTATGCTGCGTTATGTTGTGCTATGTTATGTTATGCTATGTTACGTTTATGTTCTGTTGTGCTGTGTTATGTTATGCTATGCTACGTTTATGTTCTGTTGTATTGTGTTACGTTATACATGGTCGGCACGTCTCTTTATGTGGAATACTGTCTCAACTTTAAATTCGAGTGCTACATTATGATACCGCATGATATAAATAAACTAAAATTCACGCTGATCTTACCGGGATGACGAGTCTTTTCCTTTCTCTAAGTATTTTATCAGCTCCTGGTGTAGTAGGACCATTAGCTCCCTCTGCGATTATCTGTACCAAAAAAGGTGACACATGGAAAAGTATAAATCAAGTCTGCTGTCTGCTGAAGTGATCTATTGACGTTTTACAATATAAAAAGCTACTAGCGCAATTTTAAAAGTTTTATAACAAAAATCTACCTCTTCGACATCGTGGAGTAATCTTGCTATAGCTGTTATAATAATATAATATATGTTATAATAATAAAAATGCACCCTTATATTCCAGTCAGAACTTCGTTGACACCACGTGGGCTCTAGACATGTACGAGTATAATTTGTAAAGAAATTAAAGAGGCACTACTAGATGTCTTCCTAGCATTTCAGCGACCTATATCTGGCCAGCTTATAATAGTGATTATAGCACATTGAGACGCACTGGCTGCTTGCCCCATAAATGTGAATCTAGCCTTCAGGCGGAACTAA
This sequence comes from Carybdea cf. marsupialis auct. non (Linnaeus, 1758), assembly GCA_010016065.2. Lineage (NCBI taxonomy): Eukaryota > Metazoa > Cnidaria > Cubozoa > Carybdeida > Carybdeidae > Carybdea > Carybdea cf. marsupialis auct. non (Linnaeus, 1758). The sequence goes on along the minus strand of JAAAKL020010673.1, from coordinate 12,201 downwards.
CGTTAACTCAATATCGTATTGGTCGTACTCTCCACAGTTGAAAGATACAAATACTGACATACTAGTGCAGTCTTTTTCGGCTTTACTTCAGGGCAAAGCCTCGAAACGTTTGAGTTCAGATAGTTGCTGAGTACTGGCGAGTTGGGTAAGGCAAAAAATACCAGTCGAAAATGAAAAGAAAACAAGGAAAGAAAGCAAAAACCTAATAAGCATGCTAATGACACACGAAAAAAAGGAGAACAAAGTGAGATAACTAAAAGGGGGTACGTGGAGATGCAGAAAAAGAAACGAAGGGATAGAGATGACGGAAATGAGGAGAAGGAAGAGGGATGAAGGGCACGAGATAATGGAAAGGAACCGAAATAAAAGAGATAAAAGAAAAAGATGCATGGAAAAGAAACTTATGAGGAACAGAAGAAGTATCAACAGGATAAGCGAGAAAGGAGAATAACATGTGGCAAAGGGAAAAGAGAGTAACGGAAACCCCAAAGCAACTGGAGGTTATTCAAATCCAGGCGTATACAAACTAAAAGTCCTTAGCAAGTTCACTGCTGAAAAGACCTTTCCCCACTAACCTTAGCTTTAATCTTGTGTGCATTCTTAGTTGTTATCTGCCTTTCACTTGCTGCTGGTATAAGAATATCGCATTCCGCTTCAAGGAGATCTCCTTCTGCTGCCTAAAATATTAAGAGTTTAACGGAAAGCGTAAGCAAAGAATGTTAAGGCTACGATATGTTTTTAAATTCAGTCACAAATTTAAAGATAAACAAACTGATAAACAATGAAATGCATTCAACTGATAAACCTTCTACCTCTCTCGACTTACTTTGTTGCTCCCTACAATAATTGCATTTCCAATAACAGATAACAACCACTAGTGACCAGAATAGCATGTTTGAGAATCAAAACGGTGTAATGAGCTTGTCTAACACCAAACAAGAAAGTGACAGTGCTCTCTGTATTTCAGTAGGATGATGTTGGCTGGTAATGATGACCGAGAAGATAATAAGGTGTAGTAGATAGGCAAATGACTCAATGATGAAGAGGGACAGGACACACTACGCTGCTGTTCCTCCAAACTGCAGACAATTATGACGTATGATCAAACTCTCTTTAAATTGTCAAATTGGTTTAAAGACTGATGCATTATATTTCACTTAAAATATGAGCGAGGGCACCACGATCATGAAACGTCCAACATGGTGTGTTTGCTCGCTCATCAATTTGAGGAAGTTATTTCAGGTTTATACATGTTTGCAACGACGTAATTAAGTTGTTAAAAATCACTACCCTCCACGTCACATCTTATAAACCCTTGATCCCCCAAACTGGCGTAAAATGTCGATCTTGACCTCAAAATCTCACATCTGTTGCAAATATTACATTGCAGCCTAGTATTATTCTCTTTCAGCTCCATTAAGTGTGGGAAATATCCCTCTAAAAGCATGTGACGTTTTTGTCACGGCTTTGTAGGGACTGTAACAGGTGTAAACAGGTGTGGAAAACTATTCCCGTTGACTTGAAAAATAATTTCATAGTACTAACCTTTGCTCCTGGAAATCCAAACAATGTTCCATTGGCCTAAACACAAGAGATGAATATAAAAAATGGTACAATACAAAGATTTTAGAATGATGAGCATCTCTCCTGCGCGTAACTCTGTGCATTTCCTCAATATAACATTCGATGCCTCGGATGAAAAACATAGTCTTACTAAGTATCTCAGAGACCAGCTACAAAATCTGAAAAAGTTTGATAAGTAAAAAGAAGATACTACGAGTTCATGGTTGAATCTGTTGCTGTCTCTGTTTCGTTATTTAATTACAAAATCATTGAAGCGACCCTCGAGGTTGTGGACAGGTTCTGCTACCTAGGTGATACCATCTGCGCTAGTGGAGGCTGCAGCAGAGCTCTCACCACACGTATACGCTGTGCATGGGGAAAATTTAGACAGCTGCTGCCGCTCCTGTTATCCAAATCTATTTCTTGGCATTGCAAAGGTCAATTAATCAGTGCATGCGTACGCAGTGTCATGCTGCATGCAAGTGAGTGTTGGGCTCGGACGAAGTCGGGTGCTGACAAGATCAACAGCACAGACAGAGCAATGCTGCGGTGGATTTGTACAGTTCGGCTGATGGACTATGTACATACTGATTTTCTGCTGAAGAGACTTAACCTACAACAGATTGAGAAAATTCTTCCCGGTGGGAGGCTCAGGTGATACGGTCAAGTCCATACGAGCCCCAACTGGATCAACTGTGTGGCCAAGATGGACGTTTCTCGCACAGCTCCCATACGAAGGCCAAAGAAGGCGTGGTAGCAAGTGATAGAAGACAACCGATGCAAGTTGGGTAAGTTGGGAAGAACTGGTGCTGCCATGTACGATGTCTTGATTCAGTAGACGCCTACAACCTAGTTAATTATTTAATGGCTGCGTTCAAAGATCACTATGGATCAACAGGAACAAAATGGAAAATATGTAATTAGTAAAAGGAACATAGATCATGCTGTACTAAATTAAACTCAACCATGGAAAGTAAAGCCCGTGGAGCCTAATAGCGATTCGAATTTCAACAAGACGGGATGGGTTAGTGCTGGCTATTTTAAGTCAGGTCACGTTCTTCCGAACTGAGGAAAAACACCAAAATATTTCTTACTTGGGTTTTCACATTTAGAAGATCGTTGCAAAAGTTGATAAAGATATTGCGCGTGATATTTTCTATCGATTGGTATGCAATTGCAGTGGTTTTATACAAATAGCGCAAAATTTCATTCCAAAAACTTTAAAACATACATACCAGCTTGTAATCCTCCAGCTCCTTGGGATCCATGCCATCTGGATTATAAATGGAAGCGTCAAGCTCCTTGACACCAATTAATTTTGCGCCATATCGATGCATGTAACGGCACGAATGCAAGCCTACGTTTCCGAAACCTTGAACAATAAATGTTTTTCCTTCGATCCCAGTATCCAGGCCAATCATATCCATGTATTCCCCTAGTCAAAAAAAAGATAACTGAGAGATAAATTCGCGTCGGTGACCTCAATAAGAGATCCAGCCGTGGCAATTTGCATTGGTAATTTTCCCAAATACTTCCTATTTGCGGAGACACTCTTAAGACGTAGAAAATATTAGTGTAAGACGTCCACGAAAGTGGAATCGTACTCACCCGATGGATATATAAGGATTTGGAAATTGTGCAATACGCCGCCTAACCTTTCTTTCAAAATCCAGTCAACTTAATAGTTTTCTGCGGCAAGAAAGTCTGAACTTTTTCCTTCGTTTCGTAAAGAAAAAATTATAAAAGTATGGAATCAATCCTTAATTGCAGGTTGCCGAGGAATATACCAAAGTAGTTTTAATTTGCACCGGTATATTTTTTGCCGACAGCTGCCGATGTAGAGTCTATTTGCCTAGACAAAATATATTGAGGTACTTTTTGTCATATTGCGAGGGCTGCAACTTCAGTCACGGTCAAGATGGCTTAAATTTTAGGGATTGAGTAGCTAGCACCCCCCTTCTTTCCTTGGTCCTACAGGCTATCAAACGAGGTCTGCAGCTCGTAATACCGAAGCGATTTTCCAACGTTTCCTCTACGCATTACCGTTGGCCGCATTTATCTTCATTGAAAAACAAGAAGTTGATATGTTCTGTTTTATCGATTAGTTCCATTGCTGTATGAGCCTCGTCTCACGTATGAGATCCCCTAGAACGACAAAAAACTGATTTCGTTTGCATACCCCTGCTCTAAAACAGCTCGAGTCATTTAGAAATTAATAATTTGCGTCCCTCGATTTATTAGAAAAAGTTAGAAGTAAAAAAATTTACTTGGCTATAATCTCTTTGGTAAACATTTCAGGGCCATAGAAGGGATTGGGGCCAAGAGGCACGTGTCCCCCCCCGCTGGTGCCCAAAATATTGTCACGTATGTATCAATTGAATAGATTTGTTTATTCAAACAATAACATAACGTGCCCTCCCCCCCCCCCCACTTCAGTAAATCGTTACTACGTTCCTGGAGATCTCTCGATTGTGTTGTTTACAAATTTTGAAGGGATTTTAGGGGCCGGAATAGACGGCAATAGCAGGATCCATGTATCGCCATCACACGTTCATAGGCCTGCTTTTATACCAAGCATAAAGCCATTACGTACTCCGGTCTGGTCAACCTTTGAATGATGCTTGGTCAGTCACATTCTTACACTTCGTGAATGAAACAAAGCTGAAACACTAAATAAATCATGGAAAACGCCACTGAACTTTACGTGCGCCAAACTACGTGCCACATGTTACGTGGCATACAAAATGCTTAAGAGTGAATATCCTTACAAAATGAACGACTAGGAAACGATCAAACTAAAAACCGTGGGTTGACAACTTAGTTTCAGGTTGGTAGATGTGAAAGGATATTTCCCATGCACCTTTTTACATTTCGTATTTCTCATTTTTCACATTCATGGTGAGAAAATGTACTCTTTAAAGGGAAAGCGGTGTTTTCCCTCGCCCATTATAAAAGATTATATATTAAATACAACCGCAAAAGCTGTAAATTGCAATATCGCAAGCGTATACATTCAGATGCTCTTCCTACGCTGATAGCTGAATGGTATTAATCTTTCTTTCTAAAGACGCCATTCCCAGGATATCTGAACGAGGTCAAAATGTCGTCTGTAGTACTAAGTGTGACGAGTAAAACGTGGCACGTATGTACCGAGGTCTCGTATTAGAGTAGCTTAGATATAAAATGCCTCCGCGGTGGTGCTTTCCATTTGGTGCCCAAGGTTCAATACATTTTCGCAATCACTTAAGTCGGCAATGGATACTCGCACTTACACAACCTCAGAAGATGGACAAGTCAGTATAGTTGTTATTTTTTCGGCACTAAATGAACGCGAAGGTACTCACCACTGTTGATGAAGTTATGTATTCCATGGAAGACACCCTGAAGGGAAACAGTACAAAATATTTTACTCTTCAAAGCATTTTACAACCTGACCACTGTAGTCACCGTATCGACCTCATTCCGTACCTCGTGACTGGAAGGTTTCGTAATTTTTTCCCGTCGTGTAGTAGTACAACATTGATACGGGTCCCTGCTAATCAATAAATTAAGCATCGAATACAAGTCACCCAAATTACATAAAAATTATAAACTTTTCTACCCACCCCCTACACCCCGTTGTTTTCCGATCCCGTTCATCAATTTTCAGTACGACTTTGATGAGCTTTGATGGCACAAGGCTTTTACTGGTAAAATGGGCTGTATTGAAGTTAAATTATTATATCATTCTTTTTGAAATATTACTTGAAACTACGTAAATCGGGAAGTCTCCTTCCTAGCTACTAACCACACCACTTATCCGTTTCACAAATACCTTCTACCCCATGTTCTTTGATAATAAAAAGGTAATTGCTACCTCTTGCCTAGACCTTTCTGATGGAATGCAATAGCAAAACTAAGGGAAAGGTTCACGGTTATAAAAACTTGCTGCATGTCAACTGAAGGATTTGCGATAAGATTGAGCTTGAACACAATGTCCAACGGATTAAGCACACCCCTTCAAACAAGCTCCGTCCTGTACCAGTTTGGGGTAGAATTAAATCCGAGACCAAATCCCCATGAAGGGTTATTCTGACTGAAAAAAAGATAGGCCTTTCTTCAGGCGCAAGATAGATTGTTCTATTAGGCCACAACTTTATTTAACGTGGAATTTTGAAGTTCATTCCCTCAATTCCTAGATGCCAAGATGACACAAACGGCTTCCTGCATTCGTGAAGTCGCTCACTCTGCTTATCAAATTTGCAAAAGACACAATAATTTATTCTCCAATTTGCTAGAAAATGGGACCCCATCCATGCACAGTTCCCCAATAAAAACGGGATTACTAACGGCTTGATTACACTTATAACTAATACTTGGAACTACATCACGTCTTAACAGTTACAGAACAACGTAAAATCATCGGATTGTCAGGGTAACGTATTGGCACAGACGCGTATAGACACAGAAGCGTAGAGACACAGAAGCATATAGACACAGAAGCATATAGACACAGAAGCATATAGACACAGAAGCATATAGACACAGAAGCATATAGACACAGAAGCGTAAAAACACAGAAGCATATAGACACAGAAGCATATAGACACAGAAGCATGTAGACACAGAAGGGTATAAATACAGAAGCGTATAAATACAGAAGCGTATAAATACAGAAGCGTATAAACACAGAAGCGTATAAACACAGAAGCCTTTCGACACAGAAGCGTATTGACAAAGAAGCATATAGACACAGAAGCGTATTGACACAGAAGCATATAGCCACAGAAGCACGTAGACACAGAAGCGTATAGACACAGAAGCATATAGACACAGAAGCGTAAAAACACAGAAGCATATGGACACAGAAGCATATAGACACAGAAGCATATAGACACAGAAGCATGTAGACACAAGCGTATAAACACAGAAGGGTATAAATACAGAAGCGTATAAATACAGAAGCGTATAAATACAGAAGCGTATAGACACAGAAGCATATGGACACAGAAGCATATAGTCATAGAAGCGTATTGACACAGAAGCATGTAGACACAGAAGCATGTAGACAAAGAAGCGTATTGACACAGAAGCATATAGACACAGAAGCATGTAGACACAGAAGCATAGAGATACAGAAGCGTAGAGACACAGAAGCATATAGACACAGAAGCATGTAGACACAGAAGCGTAAAAGCACAGAAGCGTAAAAACACAGAAGCGTAAAAACACAGAAGCGTATCCATACAGAAGCGGATAAATACAGAAGTGTATAAATACAGAGGTGTATAAACACAGAAGCCTTTAGACACAGAAGCATATAGACACAGAAGCATGTAGACACAGAAGTGTATTGACACAGTACCATGTAGACACAGAAGCGTATTGACACAGAGGCATGTAGACACAGAAGCGTATTGACACAGAAGCATATAGACACAGAAGCATGTAGACACAGAAGCGTAAAAACACAGATGCGTATAAACACAGAAGCGTATATATACAGAAGCGTATAAACACAGAAGCCTTTAGATACAGAAGCGTATAAACACAGAAGAATCTTGAAAACGATACTCACTCTTCCTGTGGCTGAAATCCTTCCATGGATTCCACCTTGACTAATAGGTTTGCCTGTTACACATGAATGAGCGTCCATGTCTCCAAATCCTGCGATAGATATGGGTAAAAAAGAATTGGTCATCTGTTCCCACCTTTCAGAAAATGTCCCCACAAAAGGTACCACGTGCCAACCCCGACAAGTAAATACCATCGTCACCCAACTACTGAGTACAGCATGTTGATATACTACTACTATGCTACAACGAATAAAGAAAACATGCAAATAAACAGTACTGTATTACCATGATCGTGTTTCCCTATGAGCTTTGGTACAATCCCCCAAATATGAGATTTTGTAATCGTCTACATTTTCAGCATAAAACTCGCCGAGATTACAATACTTTGAGCGCAATCAAATTATTAAGAATTCTTTCCTCTCTCCATAAAATCCTGAAGAAGCAGTACTATAATATCAGCGGGAATAGTAAAATTTACTAAAGTAAATGAAAACGCGTTCTTTGAAATTTGACTCCTTCTTACAATACTTCTGAAAGCGATCGCCAAGCCTCTGATCTAAGACTGAGATTGTTAGCATGTCTCACCATACTCGACAAAAGGCTGGTAGTGGCTGTTATTACGTTTTTACCTTCTCTCCACTGAGTGCACTAGGTTTGAAAATTGAAGCAACTTACTCCGATACTCCGCTACTCCTTCTATACCGAAAATTCAACAGATTTCCACTTGCAATTAAATCATTTAATCAATATTAACAAGATTGCTAAATGCACCAAATAGTAGCTATCCTGCAGCGCTGCTCAAAGCACAAATACAACATACCTAGAGTCATTGCATAAGTATCAGCCATCCAACTCATTTCCTTTTCCCCAGTTCCCATATCTGGTGCAGGGACATCCAATCCGGGCCCTAAAAACAAAAGGGAGTGTGTTAACAATGACGATGAAACCTCGTGCTTATTTGACAATAAACACTCACATAAATTAAATGGCCTCCTGAGAAATTAATATGGCGAACTGGCCACAGCAACTTCCGGCTTTTACCTCTTTCCCGGCCTACACAAAGTAACCAGAGTGGGTTCTCTGACGGATTTCTGTAGTTCCGTTTCTTAACTTTCATTGCATTAGAGGCAGGCGTGGCCAAGTGGTTTGACCAGGTGACTGAGATCCGATGGTTCGAAGCACGTGACCGCTGTATAATCCTTAAACAAGACAAGGAAGGTTTGGGTTCTTTTGCAATCTATGATCTTTCTGTCACCTGACGTTGTGTGATATTTTGATAGGGAAATGATCAGGCCTTGCATGGAGTACTGTTGTCATCTTTGGGCTGGTGCACTACAGTGGCATCTCAACATATTTGACCGGTTCAAAAAAAACCGAATCTCTTGTGCGGGTGGCCCTGAACTGGCACGCACACTGCAACCTCTATCTCACCATAGGGACGAGACAGATGTCTTTGCTACAGGTACTACTTTGGTAAGTGTTCTTCTGAGTTGGCTGAGTTGGTTCCTCTTCCCTCATTAGGGCAAGGTTCACTCGGATTGCTGAGTCTTTGCGTGACATTTCTGTTTTTAGTCCTAAAACAAACAGAAATTTCTATGCTAACAGTTTCTTCCCTAGGACTGCCAAGATCTGGAACTCTCTGTTTTCAGACTGCTTTCCTCTTACTTACGATCTTGACACTTTTGAATCTAATGTTAATCGACATCTTCTTGGACATCTTTAATTCTTTTTGTCCGCAAGTACATCTATTTTACTGTTGACTTTTTATTTCTACTTCTGTAACTCAATACCTTGAAGTGGAAACCCTGTTTTGTATTGGGTGAAGGATTTTAAAAAATTTGATATGAAACCTGTCGTGTCCCACCGTACCAAGGTGTAAAATTGAGTCGTGGCTATGGTTCTGAAAACGTATGTAAGCACTTGTATGTGCAGTTGCTACTTCTACAGATTTTTTAGGAAGTGGTTCTGAAGTTGGCTGTTGAGCACCTTTGAATAAGCTTTTCGTAGAAATGGCACTAAATAAATCCAGTGTACTTTACTCAACTCCATCTGGTCTTCGTGAGGCGGATAACAAAGATTAGGTTTGTATTTGACTGAGCATAACAAAATCTTGTACACGATTTGCAGGGCAAAAATGCGGAGAAAGGGAGAGAGTCTTGTTTATTCGAATGGGGTACAGGGACACATGAGGGTGCACTGCTGGCAGTTTGTGACAGACTGCACCCTGAACCTCTGTGCTTTACGAGCAGATAACGTGCACACAAAAAATAAAATAAAAATTTAAAAAATCGCTCGACGGTTAGTGGGCGACGCATGTACTTATCTGACAATCAACCTAAAAAAAATATGTGTGTATTTTCACACGGGTTAAGTGAATGCCGTACATGGATAAAACTACAGCTCTTTGGGGCGCAAAACACTAAAGTTGCTTTGCGAGCACGTTGCTGTGCGGGTTGGGCTGGATTAAGATGACAATGGTTTGCAATGCTTAACGGTAACATCAGTTACAATCGTATGCCTAATACCTTCTTTCAGAGATCTGGAAACCCTCTTTGTCTATTTAGACTCTTTCGAGCCTCTTGCCCATGAAAAGACAAGACAATAGTAGTTCGTGGCTGCAGTTGGGATCCTTCGATCTTTTAATTGAAATCGCTTTGATTTAAAAATGATCTCCGACATCGTTCGTCCAACAATGACTGTCATACCTGCCCAAGAATTCACTAACAAGGGATGTATGATAAGTCAGTTTCCTGTGAATATATAAGCGCTTACGGGGGTGGAAGGGGCGATCATTATTATGCAATGAATTTCAGGAGGATTCCAGATTTTTGGACCTATTTTGAGCAAAATGGTAGGGCAATGAAACACTTTTCCTAAAGAGACCAGCCAGCAAAACTTTTCATCAAAACAACAGACATAATAAAGTCCGTCCAGTACACCATCCACAAATCCATTACTCTGTCAAACATTTCCTAAACCTTTAACATTTTCCAGCAGCATGCTTTGTTGTTGGGGCATGCTCGGGGATTCCCAGGCGCTAAAAGTCTCATCTTACAAGGATTACTGGATTTCTGGGAGTGACCACCCTAACAGGGTTCGATATAAAATTTAAGAACGCATAGCACAAATTTTCAGCAAAAAATTGAATCTGCAAGAGTGCCAAGAAACCTAACTTAACCTAACCTAACCTAACTGCAATGTCAAGAAACTTGGAGCAGGATTTTCATCTGGAGTAATGATTTGGATTATTAATGTGATTTCATTAATAAAACCTGTTTTTCAATAGTACATATAATGGGAGTGAGGATGATGTTCTTAATAATAAATTCACAAGTAATCTCAACTCTCATCACTGCTGTTGCTGTCGAGTTGGTGTGTTTTGGTCAGGAATAATTTTCTGTTTTGTAACTTTGAGTGTCCTTGCGTTTTGATGCACAGGCACATTGCTTGTTGGAGTTCATTGGGAGTGAAAGGAGTATGATCAAACTGCTGTTTTATGACCCGAGTTATGTATTCCATTGCTAAAATTTCAATATGTGTAAATCGTGCCCGCGAAAATTCAAAGATTTGAATGCTGCCTTGCTTATATTAGTATTTTACAATAATTTTACAATAATAAACTTGGGTCATTAAAGTGGTTAGTGAGTTCCGGTAAATTCTCTGTTATTGTAGACTTTCCACTAGTCTATGATCAATAGCTGCTCATTCTATCTTCCTTGTAGTTTGCACGATTATATGTACCATCACTGGCTGGCAGTGCAAACCAATGTATGGCAGGTCCAAACCAGATTGCCTGTCCGAGACCACTGATGGCTATAGGATTCGATCTTACCTGATAGGATAGACTGAGCTATTGGCTTCGATCTTATCTGGCAGGGTAGGCTGGGCTATAGGCTTCGATCTTACCTGGCAGGGTAGGCTGGACTATAGGCTTTGATCTTACCTGGCAGGGTAGGCTGGGCTACAGGCTTTGATCTCACCTGGCAGGGTAGGCTGGGCTATGGGCTCTGATCTTACCTGGAAGGGTAGGCAAGGCTATAGGCTTTGATCTTACCTGGCAGGGTAGGCTGGGCTATAGGCTTTGATCTTACCAGGCAGGGTATGCTAGGCTATTGGCTTTGATCTTACCAGGCAGGGTAGGCTGGGAGCCAAAGGTCTGCCCTATCCCGCTGTTTTTTACCTTGTGGCCATTTTTATTTAAGCCCTTCCTTGAAATCGCATTGTCAGAAGTTGCCTTACATGTCCAGTCATTGAGAGCTGTCGTCAGGCTAAAACCCTTAAACAGGCTGAAATGGGTGGTATACAGACTAAGATAGAAGTAATATTGACTTTTAAACTCAATGCCATAATTGGAACATCATACACTACAATTTCTGTTAAGCAAAATGAAACAGCAGGATTAGGTAAAGAAGTTTAAAAAACAATAGCATAGAAACCAAACCAAAACAAACACAAAAAACACCTAGAATGAAAAACAAAAAAATACAGCAACAACAGCAACAAAACCTGGCAATGAATTAAACGAACAATAACAGAACTAGGGACGTCCAGATTATTCCATTTGTAAAAGAGGTAACAAGAGGTCCATATGGCTAACGTACGGCGTACTTATAGTAATGATGACTATGATGATGATGATGATGATGGTGATGATGGTGATGATGGTGATGATGATGATGATGATGATGATGATGATGATGATGGTAGTAACATGAATTAATCTTACCAATGAAATTCTTTTTCGCCAGTTCAACAGTAAATCTCCTTGTTATCTTCTCTAGCTCTTTTTCCTGGGAAGAAGTAGAAGTAAACAATATTTTAGTACTGATAATACTCTTTCCTACGAAAAATATTTGGTACTTTATTTTTTTAAATTTTTTTTTTTTATTTTATTTTTTTTTGTGTGTGGCATACTTGGCTTCGAGTGTAGCCTGTGGCCCAGCCAGAGTGAGCAATGTCTCAGGAGAGAGAACATTTACTGGGTTGGTATCCCGTTGCCTTCCCCAACCGATAGTCCTTATATTGGGCTAGGTGGGATTCGAACCCACAACCTCTGGCATGTGAATTCGATTCCTTTACCACT
>JAAAKL020010672.1:0-14190 GCA_010016065.2 Carybdea cf. marsupialis auct. non (Linnaeus, 1758) | reverse complement strand
ACAGTACGTCCATACCTTGAAGTTGTACACTGTACGTGTGCTGAATGAAAAAAGTTAAAAAGGGTGGCAGCTGCGTTTTCAACAAAGGTAAGAAATAGCAAACAGATAGTAAGCTCTATTCATTGAATGAGACTGAGAAAGAAATTGCCGGAAAGGCGAGTTACCGGAGACATTGTATTGTGCTTAACGAGAATTTCTGTACTGTCCAACAGCACGAACGGAAGTACCCAGCAAAAGAGAGATGTAGGTTTACAACAACGGAATAAAATCAGCGTTCGTTTGTTCATTCAATTACTGGCATTGTAATGCAGATACGCTAACTCAATATTTACAAATCTATATTAAAGAAAATTCAGCTGTAAAAGCTATACGGAACATTATGTGTTTGCTGCCGAACATTCACTTATGTGCATTTTGTGAAAAACTCGTTTACCACAAACAGTTTTGATTATCTGCAGGTAAGTCTTACCCTTATCAATGGTTATGGATTGAAACGTTTATTCCCATATTGTGGTGGATGAGCAAGAAACCAAGTCGTCAGGAAAAAAAAAGGTGCTATTTGCTAGCATGGAGGTTACTGTCTGTATCCTTATGAATATAGCCACTATTCTGCTTCAGATGATCTAAGCAAACTCTGGGCATCCTACTAAAACATGGCCTCCGGCATTCTTTGATGCTAGTTGCCTTACATATCAATATATTATTAAGTATTTACTGATGAGTTGCAATTGCAGAACTTGATGTCACCTCTCTATTTTGTGATGCCATCGCGATACTAACAAAATTCTGAGCATTTACGTAAAAATATATCTAAAGTGATTAAGAATCTCATCTGAGGCAGTAATCCCTCCTAATTTAGGTCAGTACGTGGCGATATGGAAACTGATGGCAAGCTACTACAGACCTGTCCTTGCTGTCTGCAAACGGGTAATGAAGGCTTCTACAAAAAGTCTAACGACCCATATCTTAACGACGCACTACTTTCATCCATGTTTTGAGCAATACAATTTAACACAGGCATTACAATGTGTTCAAGATCCATAAAATGTAACTATCTGAAGATCAAATCTGAGCATTATATCTACAGGCAACCTTACATCCTATCCACTGATAAAGATACAACAACTCTCTTTTCACCTTGGTAACGTTTAGCCATATACGTCAAAGCGCATATCACCGTGCTTGGGAAGACAACAATTCAAAATTTAGAAAATCAATTTATAAATATAAGAAAATATTATGAGGGAAACTTTGAATATTCTGATTTACCTAAATATAACAAAAGTTTCACTTAACCTTTCTCTAGAAAACTAAGCGAGAAACGAGGGAGTAATCTTACTTTGTGATTTCTCGGGCAAAATGAAAGTCATAACAAGCACGCACAATACTTTCTACAGCTGTTTATCGCAAGTGGATTTCTAGAGACCAGGTGATGTTACCTCGAATGGTCCAACTTGAGGACCGTTAAGTACATCCTTTATACAGCCAAATACCCACAATGCTGTTAAAATAAAACTCCTCAAGAAAACTCTCGCATTTACCCCACGTGAACATATCCCAAGTTCAAGTATTGCTGCCCTCATCATCACGTATCTTCTAACCGCAGATTAAGAACCAGTCCAACTTTAAAATGTACACCAAGTGGATAATGAAACAGCTAAAACGAGGTCTTGAATATTCTGTCCGATATCGAGGCTTGGTAGATTGTGACATATTTGTAAACTTACCCTGTGGATATAATTCTCCCCACAGTGCATGGCTATAAACACGATCAATGAATAGTATGTTCTTAGGGGACTTTTGCGTTAACTGTCCTCAGAAGAGTAACCGAAACAATAGGGCACTAAAGTGTTGGCGTTACAAATACTTGTTTTTAAAGAAGCCAAATATCTACTCGTACTGAAGCTTAGATGAAGGGGAGGCGGCCATGGTTGGGTCCCAAATCGGCTTCAGGTTTCAATTCCACCCACTTTATGGCTTGACTATGTATAGTCCCCCATTTGTAGGCTATTTCTCTTTATTCAGAAAAGTTCACTATCTAAAATCGCCCCTTACTTATGCGAAGCAAAGTTAGCAATTCTTTCGTATCACGTAAAAAACGCAGTAAGACCACAAGTCAGGCACATTCAGTTCTGCCAAAGATCTGACGGAAACACTGTTACTGTTGCTAAGGCCATAAAACAATGAAGTCCGTCTATATAAAAAGAAATTGATCGATATTGTCAAAACATCGGCCAGCCACACCTAAATGGCTACCGAAGATATCGCTGCCAAATTTAGAAGGACTATCTTTATCAACGGCAGAGCAGTTGCAAAATATGGTTAGCTTGTTCCTTACACAATAAACAACATACGCTGCTGGAGGTAAGAAATTAAGGTATATCTTATACGTTAAAGAGGCTAATTTGATTAAGAAAGCTCTATCGGCTGGGCTCCATTTATCTCCACACTGTAACTGCAGGCAATCATAAAAGTATATCTTACTTTTGAATAAAAATAAACATGAAAAAACAAAACAAAACTGCAACCGACGTATAGCACCTAAAGGTCCTCTCCCCATTAATACCCACTTGCGATATAAGCCTTCCCCCGTCTCAAAAGTGCTATCTTAGATCACACATCATAGCAATAATGACAAACTGTCGCAACAATAATATCTCAAAATTACAAAATGACTATTATAATTGATACTCCAATTGCCTATTTACATCGAGGAAAATATACACGGAGTTAACACCTATCTTTCTCATTCAAAATTACAGCATCAGACACTAATATTTGGATTAAAATAGTCGTATACACCGAAAAGGATCCTTTATCTGGCACTTGCTACTAATAAGGCACAACATGCTGGACCTAGTCATGGCTTTGGAAGCTCAAGCTTACACAAGGTGACGATATCAAGGAGTTTTACCATTGAGTCACTAGGGTCACGCAGTAAAGACTTTCAATTTTAGACTCTGGTAGATTAATTAACGATACACCCTAATTTACTCCCCATGCATTTTGATAATTTGCATTGAGCTGTCTTCAGGTCCTTGCCAGTCACAATAATGGTAAGAGAAAGACTATTAAAGCGATGGAGGGGCATATTGAAATTCAGGCTACCCAAATATGGCTTACTGTTTAAAGAACAAAAGGCCACATTTACAATAATAATTATGCTTTAGGAATATTAAACGTTCCTCTTGAGAATTGTTATAATCCCGAGTAGGCTAAATAAAGTAATTCATCAACTGTCTGATAGACAAAAAAACACTTTGCGTATAATTGTTGTCGTCCGGTGCATGTTACAGGTGTCCCCTGCAACTTTAGTAAAGTTCTAGGACATATTTACTCTGTCGATTACAGACTGGTTTGGCTTTACAACACGAAACGAGTTGTGAACGCTGAATTAAACGGATATCCCTTTTAAGCACGTTCAGTCGTATGCATCACAAATTAAATGCCTTGACGCACTCCCTTTTTTAAACTCACTTCACAGGCTATGCAAACAGATACAGACACACAGACGTCAAGGATGTTTAGTTCGTGCTCAGATTCCTAAGGTCAACCCGTCCTAAGCAGGAACAGCACGAACTAGTGCGTTGTTACGGAATTAGTAAAACTACTGAAGATAGTGTTATCTGGGCACGTGTGCAAGAAGGGTGCTCTACTAAATGACGTAGTTTAAGAGCTTCAATCCGAAAGGCCGAGACGACCAACATGTTGGCAATATGTCGATGGCATCGTACGAGTGAGTACGAAGTATGAGTGGGCATCGGCAAAAATAAACTGATACGTCGAAAAATATGGGAAAATGGAAACCACTTGTGTGTATTGCTGCACAAAGTAGTTACCATTATAGTTAACCCTGCCATCACATCACCCAAGCACGCAGGTCTATCCTGATTTACATACCTAAATTTACCTGGTCCTGTTAGTGAATTAAGTGGCAAGAAGATTGTACCTGCCATGAAGATGGGATCAGTGAATATTCACAAAGTAAATGCCTCAGTTACAACCTCATAAAATACAGTATCTTTGTAGGCTTGATGGTAAGTTGATGTTATCCTTTGAAAACTATTTGCACTCAACTGAAACTTCTTTGGCTTACTATCAAATTTGACCAATATGTGCATGTTTATAAGAAATAAACATCAATTACACAAGTCCGAATTCTAGAATAATTCAAAATGTACATATCCACGCTAAATATACGGTATTCATGCTAATCTGTATATTCCAAACAGATCCAGCTAGCTGATGGCCGACATGTGTTTGCAGTAATAATCTATTCATTGACATATCCTCTATTTAAGACTTTACGTAAGTCCAAAGTTCATTGCTTTAATTGGATGTCTCTGAGTTCCAGCCCTCTTGGTGTAAGATTTTTTACCCAACATTTTCAATCATTAGCTCCGGCAACAGACTTTGGTTCAAAGGCTTAAAAATATCCTATCATCTAATGGAATGAGCTAAGAAATGACTTTAGTGACTCCGGTGGAGGAGGGGGTGGCGAAGGAGGTGAATCACTGTCAATGTTGTCATTATATTCGAATGGGGGCGGATCATCCGGAGGCGGCGGTGGGAATGACGGAGATGGTGGCGCTGACCCATGGGGACTTTCTACACTTGGTTTCGAACTTCGCGAAGGTGGTGGCGGTGGTGGAGGAGGTAGTAGATCACCTTCAAGACTACTTTGTCGCGGAGGTGGTGGTGGTTTTGGTTTCATAGAAGGAGGTGGTGGAGGTGGAGGAGGTTGTGGAGGTGCGATTGTAACATGGGGGCGTGAAGATGTTTCGTCAGTGGGAGCAGCATTTGGGGTGCCATTACTGTTGTTTCTCCCTCGTGGAGCAGGGTCTAAAGTCAAAGGTGCTGCCTTTGGTGGTTCTGGCTGTGGTTCCATACGTGCATTACGCCGCAGTGTGCTAGCTTTGTTTTCCACTGAGAATGTTTGGGGCTCAGCCTTCGGTGACATGAGTCCGTCAGACGAGGGTGTTTCTGGTGTTTCAGGTGTGGGACCACGATCACTCTAGGAACGAAAGCACAACATATAGTCAACATTAAATGATGTAATCAATATTACGTCTGTTAATTTGTGCATATGCAGACGTATAAAACCAAGCAGTCTTCGCGCCGCATGTAAGTTCTTTGAAAATGTACTCAAAAATGTTCTGTCAATCCCACGTTTTAACTTCTGGTTGGCCAGACACACCCACATTTTAAGTATTTTATCACATAGAGAAATAGATCTTACCTGAATTGATTTGTACCATAAATTTTATAGTGCCATAAAATATATCCTACAGAATCCATAATGCCACGACGCTTTTCACGATAAAATTTTCATTTCATTTCACATTTGTTCTACCAAAGCTCTTTAACATGATAGCGAAATCTTTTGAAACTTCCAGGGTAACGCATATCAATTTTGAGAGAAAACGTTATTTTCGCTATTTCACTAGCATTGCTAAGAGTGATCATCGTTGAGTGTTAACTTGGTTATCTAGAGCAAACTATGTATACTTCTTTTTAAGCATTTGATTTAGCTTTTGAAGAATTCGCTGCTTAAATGCCCTTATTCTCCACGAATATTCAACTACTATAGAGAGTGACTACATAACACAGTAAAATTAAACACAAACAATCTTCAAAACTTATTACCTTCGTGCCTTCGGTGCCTTTCTTCCATGCGTCTGCAAATAAGTCACCTAAATTTGGTGCCCGTCTAGGTGCTGTCGTTTGGGATGGCCGCTTATCTGAAAAATCAAAATCATGATTTAAAGTGAATCCGAACACAGCGATACTGTGGTGAACACGTAAATAAAGCTCATGGAAAGCCAGGCAACAACATGGGCTTCGTATCCGCTCTCTCTTTCTCTACGTATATATTCAGAATTGCATAAAATTTGACTGCTTCAACGGTTTATGAACATAGTTCGCTATAGCACGGTTGAACACATGTTTGCTTTGTTTTCATTCTTGATACGACTATAGTTACGGTTATCGTAATAATCCTGGTGTGATATCGCACCACACACATATCATATCAACGTACAAGAAACAACGTTTTGGACACGTTCAGGAGAAGATTGGTGCATTGTTTTTCAGAATGGGGCAACAAGAATCTTTCCTTATTCACAACTATAGCAGTTTGACCCCACTGCTACAGTGGACATAATAACAAGGGTTCAAACATCAAAAGGTGCCAAGATTCCAAGGTACTGTAATTCATGTTTGATTTTTTATAAAAAAACAACCTGGGACGCAAGGATGGCGTACTATATTAATATAGTAATATAGTACCCTATGGACGGAAGTAAACCCGCAAAATAAACGAATTCTTAGACGAATAATTACGACTGTCCACTGTGTTCAACTGCTGCTAATACCCTCTTCAAACGTCCCTTGGACATAGATTAATTAGATAATAGAAATCTGTGACATTATAGGCCCATACGCCTGTGCTATCATACTAACGTACTGTTTCGTATGTGGGGAATTTCCCACTAACGAAGATCTTTATCTATTTGACACTCGGGGCAGAAATGAAAATCCTATCAATCAGGGTGAAAGCAACACAACAAATTTTGATTAGTGTTTGAATTCCATAGAACATATAATGTTTATCCTTGCTGAAAACAGCTGAAAATACCAACACACCATATTTGGGTACACTGTATCTCGTCTTACACCTCGACTTTAGCATTAAAACTAAGCTCGATAACCAGCCGATGGAAAGACAATATCCGAACTCGTACTCTGGATCGTCGCGGAAACGGAATTTAACTACTCAAAGAATTACTGTACGGGAGTTGCATTAGTTTGCCATGCGAAAGTGTATTCCGTCGTTTTGCTTAAGCCAAAGCTATTCCGAACAAGACTGTCGCAAGTTCCTTGATGTTTATTCTTACTCTGGCAAACCTTTGTTTATGTACCTGGAACACTGCGTGATTTTGAACTTTAATTTGAGTTCATTACACATTAAAATAGGGTTTGTGGATTAAATTTTTATTGCCATTTAATTATCGTTTTCCTTCATGCGTTACTACTCAAAGGAAGTAAACCCCTTGGCCACTTCCGCAAAAGCATGATGCAGAATATGGAACTTGTACATGGATATTTTTATACACACCCCTCAGCACGAAACACAGGCAAATGCGCCAAAGCTATTAACAGAAAATGTCTGGACTCGATAGACGTCAAAAACAACATGCCGATATCTAGAAACAGCACGACCTTTGCAATACATGGATCAATGCAACAAGTTACTTTTGAACGAAAGCTCGCATTAAAATATCCCTGGTCCACTCTCGTTACAAAGAGATTTACTTTTACCGAGACAAAACATACGAAAGTCCATACGGTCGTGAAAATAAGCTTTTCAAACATATATCGCAAAATTGCATGTGTGGTTGCTCTCTTCCACTGACAAATGATTCAATAGGCACTTACTTGTCCTTGGTAACGATCTCGACTTTTCACTTATTTTACGGGAAACGGTACTGCTGCTCCCCTGGATTGCAAAAGAAACAAGAACTGATATTAAATATTAACGGTCAAAAGAACATCATAAATGTAGATGTAACACTAAACGTCTTTCTTCAATTATCTATGCATGGACGGCGTTTTGTGGCTTTAAATGCCATGATATTGTACAACACAAAATGCCATGCTACTGAAACCTATACTAATACATCATTCATTGCCATTGACAACTTCCACAAACTCGACCAAGTGGAGAGGGTACAAGCCCCGCTTAAAGGAAGGTCCGATGCCATACGAGGCACCGCGCATGACTGGAGCGGTCGAGCATTATCCTCAAACACAACAGCGAATTGAGAGCCCACCCCTAATCTATAGCGGTGAGAAGCTCACGAGACACTTATCTACTAAATCAAAATTGCCATTATTTCTCTTTCGATTAGACCCAATGGTTAAAATGTACTATGTTTGCATTGCCAAAAGATCCATTTCGACGCAGAACCGTTTCTATTTTGGCTTAATCTACAAGTCCAAAACAACAACTGCTCATACCTTGATGGTCATATGCCGCAAAATGTTTAAAAAGACCGCTTTGTGGCACAAATTTTCCTGTCCACATTGCGTTGACGTAGTTCTACAACAGAAAAAACAATGCTAGACCAAAAAAGCTAATATTATGAATAACCTGTTGAAGAAGGTAAAAGCAATTCATACCACAGATATTCCATCGGATGCTGAGGAGGCATCAAAGTCTCTTGAGTCTGTTGTAGATACAGACGTTCCGGTCGATATCGAACTTGTTCTATTCCCAAGGCTACTCAACATCAGTCCCTTCTCTACATCATCTTGTGTTCGCACATAATCTTCATAGAGCTGGTAACCATACTGAGAATGAAAAGAAAAACTCGTGCAATGGATATGATACGTATCATTCATAGAACAAGTTGTAAACCAAGAAATTTGTACTGCACAATTGTCTAGCCATCCCGTCACTCTCTTCTGTTGCAAGCCTCTTCCGCAACATGGAATGCTATTAGGTAACCACGATAAGCCTTGATTTCCCCAATGGAAGAACGTTTCTGTAATACGCACGATTTCACGCTACAAAGCTGTAAGCTGGCAAGCAGGCATCGTCAAACAGTTACTAAGCTGTAACTTCACCTGTTTTATATAAAATCAGTGCATTGATTCAAGGCGCTTAACCATAAACCTTTTAACTACGACTAATATCCTTAACAAAAGGTCTTAAACTTTCAAATATTTGACAGTAGTTGCATGATCTTGATTTCCTTTCCTATATCTTTTCTCCACAAAAGAATGCGACCTAATTTCGATGGAACGTGAATAACATATTAACTGGCAGCAACTAACGAACAAGATTATTACTTACAAGAATATTTACATTACGTAAATTTAGCGATACTCATGGCGCTTAAGGATATGTTGCTTGTCAAGGTTCTGCACCGTTTCTAAATTTCAAGATATTGTAAGTATCTGATAAATGGCCAATCTAAATCCTATAAAACTTGAACCAAACCTTTTAAAAGTTCTTTCTTGATACGTTGTTTTAGTCTCACAAATCAGAGATATTAAAATCACAAATGAGCAAAACCATTTTTGCACTGAACAACATTTTGCGTTCGAAACTCCTCAGCATGGAACACGTAAAGGAAGGAATAAAACTAATACTCAACTGTGTTTTCAAAGTAGCCAATCAGCGCCCGTAGGACTGAACAGGTAACCGAAAAGGCCCCGTCAAAAGACAAATTCTTTCTGTCTACAAAGCAACATTTTTCTTGTCTTCATGTTAAATTAAAGAGTAGCAAACGAAAAGTTATGTTTGCAAAGCATACCCAGATCGAAAGACCTAATTAGAAAAACATTCACATATGCATCTGAAGAGAATACCATATCTGGTAAGGCATTTCAAAGTTGATAATAATAATAATACGTATGTAAATCGGATCAACTTTTTAGTGCATCTTTAAGTATCCCTTTCTATACTGCTCTGCATTGATGCATCAAGCAGTCTCATATGTTCAGATAATCATCCTGATTATAGCTACGTATGTAAATCGACATACCTTAGCCATCCGTATGGCCATGATCCACAGTTGCAACGTCCTTTGTGTTTCACAGCAAACACTGTAAACGTGCTTTGACTTCAATGTTTGAACCTTTGGATGCTTAAAGTAAAAGAATAAACGTACATTAAGCCCAACTGCAACTAAGCTTGAGCTATTGTCAGGTATAAATGGATATGAATTACTACTCTAAAAACGTCCAAGGAATAATTATAAAAACCAAATTATAAAAACCAAAACCAATGACAAGTCTCCTGATGTGAGTTTTCGTTAGTGTGCGTAAAATAAAGCACTGGCTCCATCACGTCCTGTTTGGGTTAAGAATGCAACGGCGTTCCTTGTATGGTGATGATTCTCCTGTTTTTAGGAATAGTTGACTGAATTAACATTTTACAGCCTTGAAATACTTACGCTGCTTTGTTAATGCCTCACATTGTGACAAGTTTTAAAAGCTCTGTTATCTTAGGAGTGGTGAGTAATGCAACCGAGATTACGTCTAGTTCCTGCCAGGCATTTATTTTTCGATCCCGAACAATTGAAAACTCCAAATAACTCTAAATTTATAAGTCATACAGATAGTTTCTTTGTCGTTCCTAACATGGTAGCATTCTGGTAAGAACTACCCAGACACTTTTTACAAAGAATAGGACAGTAACAACTGCAATAGCATGTGGAATGGAACCACAGATGGCGCCGTAAATAAGCATTTTGCCCTAATCTGACGTCATGCCTGTCAGACCCTATGGCCGCGAACTACCAAGATTATTTTACCGCAAAAGAAATCCTTGCGGCAGCATGAAATCCACTTGAACTGCGTTACGTTAAATGTGCTTTGGTCGACAAATTGTACTGTTGGTTTGATCTCAGGTTGAGGTTTCAAAGAATAAGTTATAAACATGTGATAGCTCCCAATCGGAAGAGCTACTCTCAAATGAGAGTATCTCTGGTCAAAGGCGTTTTCCTGAGGTCAATTTCAGGACAATCGCTGGACATTTCAACAACCAGTCAATTTTCGCGACAATCTCTATATTTGTCCGTTTACACGTAACTTTCTCTCAAATAACATAATAGTAGATCTCGCCCCTATATCAACACAAAAACTAATATACCCCTGTTGCAACAATATGTATAATTTTGACAGGAATGGGTTGCATTGCGAGCAGCAATAAGTGGCAACGTCCAACTGATATTTTACAATAAGTCCTGGAAAAAGTATTTAAAAAGTGCCAATTTCCAGGGCCTTCCTTCACTGATTTTGTAATAAATTGAGTTACAGTACTGAGCAGAAATTCAGATTACCAACAGAAATTAAACAAAGGGAGAACCCATGCACATACAACAGACTACACATACAAGGGTACCTGCAACCCCATTCCTGTGCCTTCATTATCGAAAACCAGTTGTGTTGTCGGGTATCAAAGGAAAAAGAGGTCAAAAACGTCTTCCCATTGTCACCAGCCAATCAACACCTTTATTCTGCTGCGGTGCCAAAGACTGTACTTTATATTTGGCACTGACCAAAGTTTCCTACATTTTCCTTGCGCCTGACCTTCCAATGTTATGAATTTTTCGTACGTACTTGAACAAATACCCATTACGTTGTATGAAGTACTGTATGCTTGATAGCGTACATATTACTCATTACCGCTGGATTCCATAACGCAGTACACCCATCTTAAATGTTAGCACATGGAACTGAAGTCATAACTGGTACTCCTATAACACTTTCTGCTAATACATTCTCATTTAAGACTTTACTTATATCAAAGATTTCTGCCATGAATGTTTTTATAATGAAGGGCAGTGCTTTAGGATCTGATTACCTTTAAAACAAACACATGTTCTGTAGGTGACTTGAATTTCTTCTTGTAGTTAACTCCAAAGTAAACATTAGCATGTTCGAACTTGACAAGACACGCCAGGTCCCGTGATGACTGAAAATGCAATAAAAATAAACATTGTTGTTTCATGTAATAGTACAATGATAAATAAACCAGATAATAGGATCGACGGATACCTGAGGGTCATAAAGGGTCACAATCTTATGCTAGTATCGCGCAGTTCGAAATAAAGGTATGACGCTGGTATAATTTTCTCTTGGTTCTTAGGCAAACGTCTACACATACACCTAATAGTGGTCAGTTTAGCACTGTATCATCTTCATTAATAGCTTGTCATCGTACCTTGGAATCTAGGCTTAGAATTTCTTGTTCTAACAAGATAGCGAATAGGAGCACAGTGTATTGTTTATACTTGTGATCTGTTGCTGCCCTGCTACAATAACATCATAAAAATTTGGCGAATTTCTTGCATTCTATAAACTGTTCAGTATTACGATTGTCTTTTAATTCTTTTATCTTAATTGCGACCAGTGGGTACCCTTTTAATGTGTTTCCATTACGTTCTATAACGCAGGGTCCTATTGAAGCTTTGTAATCAAGTACCTCTGTGAAAACCTTGAAACAGAGTGCAGAAAAGGAGGCGTGCGATCCTGGGGACGGATTCCGCTACATACCCCTCTTTGGAATCATTATCTTAGGTTCTACATAATATCAGAAAGTACTAGAATGTTCTACTTAGTTCTCCCATGGTCTCTCTATTCAATAGAAAGTTAATAACAAGACCACTCTTCTTCTGATGACTAAATGTGAAACCACAGACCGTGAGTGAGGCCCAACTTGCGATACACACTGTACCAAAACAATGTTTATGACCTATGAAAGACGACTTATATGATCAGCAAACCAAGTAATGCGTCAAAAGATTGCAAGGGGTAGAACGATACCGAAAAACATATCTCTGGATTTTGAAACTGCAGCGTGTAACAATGGCATACTTCCCCTTTTCTTCGATTCATGCATCCTTACACATCTTGAGAGTCACGAGAATGATGCAAACACTACTTGCAATTGCTCAAACTTTTAATGGGGTTTACTACATCCAGCACAGGGGGTTCTCCTCCTGTCTGAAATAGGCAGGGCTCCCAGCTATCCCCCCCCCCCCCCCCCCCACTTTTTCAATCCTTCAATGCCTCACTCAATATTAACCGTTCACTCTTTAAAACTACCTTCTCCATCAACACACGTAAACAACATTCATGGAGAAATCGAATTGTTACAATAAAAATAATAGGAACCTTTTTACCTTTTCATTATCTAAATGATATCTGACGGAAAGAGTGCCTCTTTGGAGATGCAATATGGGAATCAGTTTCGTAGAATCTGAAATAAACTCTTGTATTTGAAATCTCCCCAATCATTCAAGCCCTCCCCCTTTTTTTCCCAAAGTTACCTGACTACCAAGCTCCCCGTCAACTTTGATCCAATTTAAATATACGGACAAACCCACAACCTTGTTTAACTGGAATAGCTTACAATACGTGAGAACAACATGTTCGAGTACAGCATTTTCTAAAGGTCGCTAAGTACAGTTCTTCACATTCGGAGTTACTATCCCTACTGTAGTAAAAACATTTGGTTGATGGTCTATTTTGTCAAAGGAGTCTGTCCGTTAATGACGCAAATTCGACCAACATAAGGATATTAAAATATGACTTGAGGAGTATGGTACCCTGTCAAATACCCTCGACTGTTATCTTTTAACGAAGCAAACATTTCTAAGACTGATTTTGTTTGGTGCTTTAATTGTTAGACATATGGGATGCTTTGCTTTACCCTCTACAACCGGAAACTCTTGTTAAACTATTACCCATTTATTCTAATATGAAATATAACATTGTTTTGTTTATCTGCCCAGTAGCTTACAATAAAAGTGACTGAACACACCAAACACTTGTATCCTATTTATGCGCTTAGAAACGAATGTCGTAACAAAACCCCATTGCTAGGCTTTTTAAACGAAGAAAGAGTCTTTCAGGTGGGCGTGACTGCACGTTCCGCTAAATTCCTGTCATCGGCTGCGTGGGGTCTGTTACTCGACCACTGCTAATAATCAGTTGTATCACCATGGTGGCGAATCTGCAAGGGTTTAATTTCAAACAACATGGAATACTGAATTTAAATTGGTTTTAACTGTAACAATTCCCTTTCATGCCATTTACTTAAGATTCCAGACTATGATTAACTTCCAACATTTGAAGGGTGACCCTGCAAAACAAATTAGCTATTAGTAACGCCTACTGTGGACAAGAGAACTAGAATATATTCTCATGCCATGCAAATTTGTACTGTCTAACAATGCGATGTAACGGGGGAATGATTCTGACGCCGATGTCTTCTAATTACACCTCAGAGGAGCCATTTGAATTTCATATTCGAACAACGACTGGCTACCTGAACTATATATGTATATAACTGCAGTACCTTGGTCTTTCCCTTGGGCGTATAATAGATTCCCGATGCTCTGAGTGTAAAGTAATGTTTATTCCAAGACTTCTTTCCTTCCTTAAGCCATAAAACATCGTCCACATCTGGAATACGAGTGTTGTCTTTCATAAAAAATTCCTACAAAAGACAAGCAGAAAACTTTGACTGCATAAATTAACATGCCGTTTCTGTTTACTGACTTTTCTGCAAACTTTGCTTGAAAAGCCGCTCACAGCCAATATACCCATCAAGCTTTTTTAGTATATATGCCACGCATGGATTTACCTGTTTTAAAGTCATATGTGTACACATAG
>JAAAKL020010671.1:0-14191 GCA_010016065.2 Carybdea cf. marsupialis auct. non (Linnaeus, 1758) | reverse complement strand
GAATCAAATTAGGGTTAGGGTTAGGGTTAGGGGTTAGGGGTTAGGGAACTAGTATCTACTCTCACAAAGGGATTTTAGGAACGTACATCTTGGCAAGAACATTTCTATAATAGTACAACTTGGCAATTCTAGGTTAATATATACCCTAAAATTTTGGCATTTTATTACGACCCTTTTGCCAAACCTTCTCGATTTTTGAAAGGCTCTTCTATTCCTGTCTTAACCACATTTCGTATCTGTTATCTGGTATCTTAGCTATATATCTTCTTCTTGCGGAGAAAGACAACGACTTTGCTTAAGAAAAACATGCACCCATACTTTGCTGTAGCGAAACACACCATTTCTGAAGCTTTCTGCCCATTACGTCCTATAGGCATGCGCGTATTTCAAAGTTTTCTTTACAGAAAACGAATATCCGTATGCAGCGGCTTGGGAGGGAATTAGTCGATCAAAAAAGTACAGTTGACAGTAACCAACGTACAAGGAGTCTCCATCGAACAGACAAAGTTCATACAGGAGAGAGTTCTCCGCGAAGGCTCAGAAAAAGAACATGGCAGCATAGACAGATAATAATTTGGAAAACTAAATGATCTACTGACATCCATGAACAAGCAGAAGATGAAGTAACAAAGCAGTCTGGTCACTGCTTCTTTGTAAAGAAACGTCACACCTTAAATTTTGCCTGGAAAATTTCCGGGAGGCAAGGCCTTTTTGCAACCTCAGCTGCTACTTCACAAGCATACGAACCCGTCTCCTTGGTGAAAAAGTTCATCCTTGAAGGCAGCGACGGGTGCAATCAAGTAATTAGACCAAATAATAACCAATACTGACTTTATATTGACATAAATTTGAACGCCAGAGGCAACATTATCGGTAGGGGAAGGCATGTAAAGATGGGGTGTAGAGAGTAACTATGGCAACTACCACAATGTTGGCTCTGAGGTGCCATTTGGAGGTACAGTTGCGGCATCCAAGTAAAGTGAAACGAAACCAGAACTTGACTTATGTTACTTCAAATCATATCAGGTTCTTTAGTTTATACTTAGGATATTCATGGAAAATCCCAAAATATTTCGTTCATTTATTACTTTCAATCCCGTAAGTGTTGGTTATAATCAGCTGACTGAGATCGTCTCGTGCATATAGAATTTGAGTAGGAAGGTCCCTTTTCTGAAAAAACGTTTGTAAGCTTCAATAGGAAAATAGATATGTTATGTAGATACCTTTTTATCAGGCCTTGTATCCATTAGATTGTAAAATTTAGTTCGTTTAAGTTGGTTTGCTGGAAGCGTTCTATCTGTGCTACAGTGTAAAGTAGAGCTCCACGACCTTCATATTTTCTTTGTTTTCAAAAATTTAATTGCTGGAAGGTGAATTATGTAGCACTGATATTAAATGATGTACCAAGACTTACGTGTTTCCTTAAATTTAGGGGGTTTTGAATTGATTGGACTGTAAAGCTTAAATATGTTCCTGAATTATAATGTCATGTTTTTCATATGATTTACTATTATCTCTCCTGGCTTCTGTTTTGTCATTTGGTCAACTTTTGACTGATGAGTATCTAAAGATGTAGAGATAACGTGTCTCATGATAACCAATAATAGGAGTGGCTCAAGTATGCTGGGTTATTTATCCTTCAAGATGGCACATTAGAATTAAATCCAAGATAATTGACACAGCAGTAAATGGTTTTACAGCCGTAATAATGACTGGTTCAAAATTATATTGCTCTGTATTCTTCAAGAGTATACGTCATGAGCCAGGGTTCAAATACCATTTGAGACAACGTAGGAGACATAATACATCTGTCTTCCTTTATAATTTTCTAAAGCGTTTTCATAAACTATTTACAAGTGTTCATAGTTGGTTCTTTTGTGTCAGTGGTGGTTTTAGAGGAAGGTCGAACGAGCTATGGCCTGAGGCTCTGCGCCTGCAAGGGGCATAGGTCTTCAATGCCAAGGAAATAAAATGTCCTGCATGTGTCTGCCCGTTTCAAACTCTATGAAGTTAATGGCAAATTGTAAACTATGTCCACTGTAGGAAGCACGCAATATCTCCAAACCCTCCGCAGTACGATCATACCTAAACCGCCTTGCCATACATGGCGTCATAGGGTCTTGCAAGCTTTATTCGATCCAGGGCCTCACACCTTTCAAAACAGCCATTGGCTAGTTTATCGTCTGTTGGTCTTTTTCTAGTGAAGTTTACATAGCGTTTCTATTCTGTTATTTATAAATCTAGTCGAGCTCTGTTCTTCTTTCACTATCTGATGTTAAAAAAATATTATGACGGAATATTTTGTTCTTCATTTTGACTACACATCTACTTGTAATGATTGTTACTCATTGAGCGCACTCTTATCATCATTAAGCTCAATATTTCGGAAAAAGATTCGTGTAGTTAGGAAGCTTGAGGCAAACCCCCTTCCGTACTATAGAAAATCAGATTGCCCAATCATGAAAGAATCTAATAACCTCAGAAAATAGCCTAAAACAAGTATTTTCATTAGTAATATTGTCTAATTGTCGGTTGTCTGCATCTCATAACTCAAGAATCGACTAATTGTATCTTTCTTGTCGTTGAGATTATATCTCATTTGCTATAAATAGTATATTTGCTATCTTCCTATAACTATTTTCATTACTACTCTTCTACCTCCTCCCCTTAAAAGATTTTAGCAAAATATCTTATTTTAGTGTCATAACAGGTTTCACCTCTTTCCTGCTTCCCCTCATTTCTTTATCAAGCATAAAAAATGTCGACGTTTTTGCAGTTGCCAGTACTGATTTCGCCCCTCCTCTATCCGTAACCCATAATCATGAAATGGCACCTATGTAGGGCTGCCTGCTCAAATCAACTCAAACAATTAAATGCCACTCTGATCTCATGGGATCCGCGGAGTCATGAAGTTGGAAATGAGCACAAATCTCACTCCTGAGAGGCGATACAAGTGTTCATAAGGGACTAATGGAGATATGGTCACAAATTTCGCATGGGTACCAGAAAATTGCATTCCAGAAAACGACATTATTCTTTAAGGATAAAAAAGGAAATTTATCTCATTGACAATATCTATTTACATCAGCTTAAAAAACCCTCCATCAATCAACTTCTTGAAGTCCAGGAACCTTGTAAATCCCTGTTATTTACGAAACCGACAAGCCAAACGGACTTTGATGTGCAAATGATGTTGAAATTTTGGGTGACCGAGACAAACATAGTTGAAACCTGGAGAGCGGAAGAAGAACACTTGAAACCGGCGCTGTTTGTTCGAAGTGGGACCGTTGGGAAAATATCTAGTGCACTTACAATAAGGTCTTTCAACAGAATTCCATTTTTTTCACAAAACAAAGTCTGTACAATCTCCATGCACGACCCAAGCTCAAGTATTTTTGCCCAACCTCCAGTTTTTTATTCCAAACCGACACAACTGTGAGGTGTGGTAACAAGTTCTTGATGATGTAATCCAGCCCAAATAACCGCAGCTTGCGATGTTTGGAGGATCTCCGAAGCTAGTTAGCGCAGCTATGTAGTATTACTGGATAACCGGTGACACTAGTAAACGCGACACAGGTATACTCTTAAGCAAATCAAACATGATATTAGTCAGAACGTTTTCCTAAGTCGAAAACTTCGTCGTCAATCCATCAAGGAAAAGACGAATTAAGGCTGTTAAATTCTACATTTGGGACGCTTTCAGAATTGTCATCTTACTATTCATCACATTCAAGCAAAAGGAGGGAGTTTAATTGTCAAAACTGGGACAACGAGGCGAAAAAACACAACTTTACTTGCGCAACATTTGTTAATCTGAGCCATATCAATATTTCATAAAGGGAAAAAAGGAATTGAAAGAGTTCTTTACCATTTCTCTATTCCTGATGTCGAAGAATTTTAATAACTCGTTGCGAGCCATTGTACGAAATCTTGAAGATAGATATATTCATGTTCCGTGTTTTGAGGCACTATCATCGATTAGTCCACAAGTACTTCTATTGAAAGAAAAGAGCAAATTTGTATTAATCCTTCCTCAACACGCAAATAAACCCTCTTGTTTTGTAATTTCAGCATATTTCAACTCAACAACAAAATATCATATCTGTTGATGATAGTAATATAGACTTACAGAAAAAATTCATCATGCTTAAGCTTTTATAGTCGAGTTTCTTTAATTTCTAAGTTAATCTGCAATAACATGTCATTTTGCCAGTGTGCATTGTTCCAGAGCTGATTCAGTCATGCTTTAACAATTTCTTACTCAATTTTCATGACTAGCTTGCTTTGCAAAATTTAAATTATCCGAAAAACGACAAATTATAGTATTAACATTGTTTATTGTTGGTAAGAATTGTCAGAGTAACAGAATGATTTTATGTAAATAAGTAAATAAATACATGATGGTGGTGAAAGAATTCAAATAGCAAACAATCCTCTGTTGTTAAGGTTTCGCAAGGAAAGTCAGGAAGTTCAAGAAACGTTTCTTGATAAACTGATAATGATCTTTTGATAATAGAAATAACAGTTTTGTTGCAATATTCTTTATTCTTAAAAAGTCTGTACAAGATTTGTGGTGAAAGATGAATGTAAAGTATTAAAGTATAAAATACTATAAGCCTGTCATAAATAATACGATCAAACGTTTTTCTGTTATGAAATTCAACTTGTTGTGTTTGCATAATTTGACCAAATCGAGGAGAGAAACTAACTTGAGAGAAGGAAAGGATTTGGCAGAGAGCCGATAAAAGATGCTTTTCAAATATTATTTCCGTCCCAAGAAGATGGTAAAATTTAAAAATACTACATGCAATTTTTCTTGTAGGGGGTCAGTTGGGTTATATTTACTTATTATACATATCTATTAAAACTTCCGGTTACTGATTGTCGCTCAGAATTGGATAGCAAGAAAAGTTAGGTGTGCCCTCTCTACTTACATTTATTTAAAGATCTGAAAACGCGATGTAAAAGAGGAAGAAATTGTGTTGTTTACTACTGTGTGTGACAAGGTTAGAGAGACTTAGTAATGTTAAAATTTGAATAATTTATATATTTATACAATTTCTGGCAAGTTTTAGATAAAATGGTAACAAAAATGTAATTGGAAAAACGTCTTTGAGTAAGGTACGATACGGTGCCTCATTGAAAGCAGGAAAATGGCGTCAGAATGTGGTTTTGACTTCATAGTTGTCCATTATTTATCTGTAATGTGTTTTGTCCTCAGTATTCTTTATCTTACTGCAACCTTGGACTCAAAATAAGTATCATTAAGGTAGTCACTACGTGTCCTCCTTCTCCCTAAGAGACATAGTTCCAAAAGACCAGCTCCGTTTGAGAATCAGGGAATGAAGTAAAGTGTTTACATACGTAAACTTTCTGTTTTCATTTGAAGGAAGTCATAAAAATTCTAGACAGAAGACAATAGAGAATATTAAAGACTTGATAAGTATGAAGAAAAGCTAACAACTCCTTCATTGTAACTCTTGCAGTTATATGTACTATAATTTACAGTGGTACATAGTCTTAATAAGTACACAAGATCATAGTGTCTGATACAGGCAGCTCCAAAGTCCGGCCGCAAGCCATCTGCGGTCCATGTTCAAAACTCGACTGGCCCGCAGCCTCCTTGATAAAGTTTATAATGCAATAAATGTACTTTGTAAATGTAGACCTGTGCAATCAAAAACTCGATATTATATTTCACATGAGTGCAGGCATATTATTTGCTTAGTCCTTTTACCTAAATAAATTCTCAAATCTCAATGAACTGATTTTGTTTGTTATGATCAAAACCACAGATTTGAATGTGCTCTAAATCTTTTTAATTCGTAAATAATTTGTTCCTTGGTTTTTCCATGGATAATTAAGCGGGATCTAGCAAACACGACAAATCTGATATCAAACCCAAACCTCAGTCCAGCTGCCTATTTTCCCCTTACGTATGTTTTTTATCGGAGTTTAACATTGAGATAATTAGGAACACGGATATTTTTGTTTTCGATATCTGATTCAAGGTCAAATGGAATATTTCTTTTCTCGGACCTTTAATCGGAAAACGAAAGAACTAGTGAGATGCGGACTCATAAATCCCTCAATGCTTTATGATTCTGAATAAGGTAAATGCTAGTGTTATTTCATTTGTCATAATTTTCAAGTTGAGAACTTTACAATGAACAATTTATGATGGATGTTATTCATGAATTGAAGTAAACACTGAGATATATTTTATCTTCCTAAAAGCTATATCCTCCGGTCACCCTTTTACTTCAATTTACGTAGTAATAATCATCTCCTTTCTGTGAGTACAGATGCAAATCGATCAGGTTGTCCTTAATGTTAATCTTTGGCATTTGAACCTACTTTCTTGATCATGTAGCACTTGTTTGATATACTGCATGCCACAAAGACTAGTAGTTGATGCCCTCAAAACTTCTAAAGTGGCCGTTATGTGTTTCAGGGTTTTGAATACACTTCCCTTAAATAAGAAAATATGTTTTTTCACTATAATATAAAACGAAGGAAGGTGCTCACTATTTACTTAAATTTGATGATCTGTTGCTGATAAATGATTACGGTGCGCAGAGAAAATGCGCTTATGAACAGTCTTATCTGATAACTTATTTGTCTTGTTGTCCAAAATCTTGCCCAAAGTTGCTCTTTTTTGGTCACTTTTAAGGGTACAATTTTTTCTTTGTCACCCTAGAGAATGAGTTATGATATATTTGTAATATACTCTCTGGTCACCCAAACGTCGGCTGTGACGTCGAAAACTGTTTTTGAGTTTTGGCTTGTTTTTTATCACAAAATCGCCCAATCGGCGATTTATCGCCTGGTACGGAAACACTGTGCATGAAAGACAACCTGACAGAGTTTGGTTCTATTTATTTGTACTTACTGTCTATAGATGAAAATTATTTCATTTGCAATATCAATTTCATCAACATATCAAATCCATCTGAGGTTAATGCTCAAAAAGCTGTAATGCGGATTGGTCGGCCTAATGCAGACCTAATACCTCACTGACTTTTTATCTCTTTGTACGCTTACACGCTTACAAGTCTTACACGCCTCGTCTAAGTGATACGAATTCGGGATATATTTAGGACGACAAAAATCGATTCACGGTGGCACAAACGTTTCAGTGATTGAATAGTTTTGGTTTCGTGTTGGCAGGTGTAAACGAGGGAGGTGATTACATCAAGATGTCCGAAAGTCAAGGAACAAGGCATTCTTTTATGACCAGCTTAAGCTAAAATATCTGAAAACTAGTAGAGAGATGAAGAATGGTCCATCCAGCACCGCACTGGAGTACCCAGGGTGCTGTTCCACCAATTTAGCTATGACGACCTAGTGGTAAAAAGACCTTTTTCTGAAGGCCAAACAATTACCAATTCCTCCATGGTTAAAGATCGACATCTTGGTTTATACAATTTAAAATCAGCGTCTTTGAGCCATATGACATGACCCAATATGTTCACCTACTATATTTTTCATAGAGCGCCCACCGTAAAGTTTGCGAGAACAAGATGAGAGGGCCTATTGAAAAGCCTGACAGGTAACCGGAGATTGAAATATGTTACAACAGATGGTAGAGTAACACGTCTGGGAAAACACGGATCCCAGGCTCTAATTCTTGTTGCGACACTCCTTATCTTTTTCGTACTTATTAAGAAATTTCAATGTATAAATTCCTCTGAAACGTGGCTGTGCTTGGAGTAAACTGTTGTTAAAAGCTTATAATATTAAGATGATTGATTAATGAAGAAAAGAACAGAAAAGCTACATAAAATTATATTTCTGAGAGGTAGATAAAAATTACAGGTGTAAATTTCATGTTACGAAAACCAGGGGTATAGTAACAGTAACTAATGTTACATAAAGACGTGCACCGGATGGCTTGAAACGACCTGCTCTGACGAAACGACTTCGAACAATGATTCTGTTAATCAGCCTGGTCATTCTTTATGAAACTTAGACGTAGTGTGAAAAGCATTGGTTCAAAGTGGAGGAAAGAAATAATTGAAAGTGATGAAGTGTGAAGAGCTTTGGGAGCTCTGAAAATAGGACATTTTGTATCTTTTCAAGGTCGAAGCCACTACAAGGGTTGGACTTACTTTTCCCCTTCGGATGACAATCCTTATCTATTCATGCTTGCAGTCCCCTCTCTGTCCTATCTCTCGAAACATAATTGCCCACTTCATGATGAACAGATGACAGAGCATAATACCTCCGGGATCGTGGCAGGCAAGCTCAGGGATCATACTCCCAACCCTCAGATTGTGAGTCTGACACTCTACCACTACGCCCCTCCGCCTCTCCGCCTCTACACCTCTACGCCACTGCTCTACGTCACTACATGAGTATTTTAGGAGTGGAGGAAAGGCTGACATTTCCCTACATCTTATTCATTAGGTCACTACTTGTCTGTCAGCTGCCTAGCACATCTCTCTACCCTCCTTTCGTGGAGATTGGAAACTAAATTTTAGTATAACCTGTTGAATATTTTCCGTATTTTCCAGGACTGAGAGCACTGTTTACCAAGTCGAAGGAACGATTTTTAAAGCTGGCAGGCAAAGCAAGCTAATGTCACCTTCGTCTCATCATAGGATACCAGGAGGTGCATAGTTACATCCCTTAGATAGGAAACGTTACGTCTGGTGGGAATTTATGGTTTTATAGATTGTGGATATAATGTTTAAAGATAAATCTGTCTATATGTAGTGATATTATGGTGCTTACCCCGGAGGAGGGAGTTATTTGCTCATTTCCAGTACGAGTGCCCACCGGTGCTTCTTATCCCGAGGGACAAGTTTGGAGAGACAGG
This sequence comes from Carybdea cf. marsupialis auct. non (Linnaeus, 1758), assembly GCA_010016065.2. Classification (NCBI taxonomy): domain Eukaryota; kingdom Metazoa; phylum Cnidaria; class Cubozoa; order Carybdeida; family Carybdeidae; genus Carybdea; species Carybdea cf. marsupialis auct. non (Linnaeus, 1758). The sequence continues at coordinate 5,370 of JAAAKL020010671.1, read as the reverse complement.
AGAGGATTTGGGAACGGGTTGAAAATAAAGGGAAGAGTCATTAGATATCAAATCGAAGGATATTGTATTGCAAATAGTTCTTTTCTCTGTTTACACAGATTCATAATAGACTTTTCCACGATATTAGTAGATTACGTATCAAAATTTGTGTAAATAGCAAACGTACGTTTCTGTAAATCTATGGCAGGTGAAACAAACGGGTACGATGGATACATGTTATAATTATGTTTTTTGTATATACCATCTGTAGATTGTGCTGGTTATGGAAGTAGTCTGAGAAAGAGTTGAGTATCGGATGTGACACGCCCATGACTATTCTTAAGATAATCACTTTCGACCGGAGGGACAGAGTTCCAGAGTTTTTAGGTCTTCAGTGTTTTAGAGTTCTAAGAGTTTCAGAATCTAAGAGTTTTAGAGTTTCAGAGTTTCAGAGTTTCGGATTTTAACAGAGTAGGCCTACATGAGTTACGGACTTTTACGAATTGTATTGCTATATTATGTAGAGATATGGAGAACAAAGATTATCTTGTCTTATTTAGATTATAGTTCTGACACGATCTGCTAGTACTTTTCTGTACATGCTTATTGTGAAATACAAGGGGTGTCTCAAAAATGTTCAGGAAGGAAAGGGAAGGAAAGCACTATTACTTGATAGAAACGTAGTTAATTCGCATGTTAAAATGGCAAAAAATTAGGCTAATTATCCATTGGCATGATCACTGGTGGCATAGGGGTACATATTCTTTTACATCTACAAAACGTCGCTCTTTCAGGTAGTTTAAAGGCATGAATCTTGCCATAATGATGTAGCTTTTTGGTTTTCGAATGGAGAACTGGAGTAGAAGTGAATCTAAGGGGCAACAACATGAAAAAATGTAGATAACCCCTAGTTTAGATGGGGTTAGCAATAGTCTCTTCAAAGCAGAGTGTACTTTCCTGACAAATATTTCTTCCCTCCCCCCTCCCCCAATAGGAGAAGGCTGACCACGCCCTAGAATTAAGTTGCATGCTTTCATTTGAAGGTGTATGCAACTTTATGGAATGCCGGCTTTAATTGGAGGCAGGAGGGGGTGGTTGATCAAAATAATTTCAAAGTTTCAAAGTAACGTTGGTGGGAAGCCTATGACATCATGCATCATAATACGGCTCCAATTAGAAGTCAGGTGGAGGTCTGGAATAACTGTATTTCTTCCCATGGCTCTACTTTACAAATTGTTATGTAAGTTGTCAAATTGTTACACAAAAGTTCTACAACTTTTGTCACCAAGCGTTTCAAAATCTTCCAATACAGCTTTCTTAAAAAGTTGGCCCAAAAATTTAGTAATAATATTTATTTCACTTCCAACTGATTAACCAAAACTCTAATTACTGGTGCTTAAACGACAAGGTAACTTCAAAGGATGATACGCGGGAGGAGGAGGCGTGTTTTATATGATACTAAAGAGTAAACGTATAGTTGATTTCTGACCCGAAGAATTCTTCTTTGCTAAGAAATATACGGCGTATTGACGCTTAGCATTAGGATAAAAACCCTAAAGCATTATGCGGTGGTAAAGATGACACCCTTTATCTGTAACACGTCCTTACATACCACATCCATCGCATTCCACCTACTAAAGATGGCTCCCGACATAATGAATCTTTTGGCCACTAAAGAAGTAAGTTATTCATTCCAGACTGCCGGGTGCGATAAGTGCCTGGCTAAAATTGTTTTGAATCAGATTTGTTATTGGATTCATTTCCTATGTTTTGCATCACAAACAAACCTATGAATATTTATCACCGAAACTAATTGTCCACAAGTTAAACATTTTTATTTTGGCTGATGTTTGCGCTTTAAAACCGAAAAGTGGCTTCACGTTTCCCCTCTTCGATCACAAATCATCTGTTATCATACAGCAAAGACATCATACTTGAAATGGAGGCGGGGATAGGTAGTTGTAAAGCGTAGACTTTTCTTTGGGGGCTGCCAGACTTTTAGTTTCAATTAAGGTGTAAAATGAGATTGGATGGTCACCAGGAAGGGAATTCACCGAGTCCTCATCACCCTTCTTTAGCTAAGTGTCTGTCATCGTATTGGTCTCTCATACAATTAAAAGCTAACTGCAGGCCTGGTTTACATAATTTATTTCCTATCAGCATGTTTTTTATACATGCAGTGTAGACACTCTTCTCATGCGTATGAGATCAACTTCAGTAGCATAGGATCTAGAATTAAAAGTTAATTAGTGGTACAAAACCTGAAAATTGGACTCAGTCCAGAACCCATTACTCAACGCAGTTTTCAGATGTAGAATGACACAGTCATCTTGACAAGGAATTCTTCCCTGGAATCGGATCACCAGAGAAACAGCGTAGAAGGCACCTGGAGCTTGAGAATCTATTTGTAAATATGAAGTAGGCTTAAAACAGAGCAACTTGAAAATATAACGCATTCATCAAACATTGCCCTATATCTTGAAATACGGTACAGGATCTGTTTTAGAAAGAAATTTGAGTGTATGAAAGAAAATCCAAATTCTAAGTCAGGACGATGAAAAATATTAATTTGCCAAAACTGAGCTGCGAAAGTGACACGTTGTATCTGACACTGACGGTTCCATTTTCAACGTGAAAAGTATGCATTTATGTTTCTAAAACGGACAGATGGTTGTATGAACGATGGGAGTACTCATCATTGAGTTACCCAGGAAGTTGATGTTACCAGCCTAATACATTTTTGAATTCAAAACGATAATGTCCACTTAGATTAGTTATAAAGAATATCTTATAAACACCAACAAAATACTCTCTGTTAATTACACTTGAGGTATACTGTGAGCTCAAATTATAATCAGGAAGCAAGATATGCCAACGTCTTCGAGCTCAGTTATTGGTTATCAAATACATATGTCTTTAGGGCTTTCTAAGGAAAAGAGGGAATCTTTGCAGCTCCATGCGAGTCTCCATCTGTAAGTCTCCATTCCTAACCTTGCTCCTGCATTACCTTTACCTTAGACAAACTCCAGCACCCAAATAAATCGTGCTCAAATAAAGCGATGTAAACAAAACTTTTCCTCGTATCACGCTCATTGGAAAGGACAATCACAAGAACTTTTCACGCCTTTTTTGGTGGCACTAAAAATTCACTAAACACTGCAACAAACGCTGGATACGCTTCCCTACAATGAGATTGCTATTTCATTTTATCAGCAGCAAGAAAGGGGCTCTTGTTTACCAGGGACGGACATGACGGGTTTAAATCCATTGAAAACTTTGAATCATGGCCAGTAAATACGATTTGTTTCATGAAGAGTGAATTTGGTGCTTAGTGTAGACGCTCAGTGATTTCACATTCGTTTCTAAATAACACAATGTTTTGCCAACCCCAATAATCAGCGAAGTGTCCTCTTCTGTTGTGCACACGCTCCTGTTGTTCTTACTGGGAGATAAAACAGACAAGGGGTAGTCATAAAAGAATGATTTATACCAAGAACAATAATGACATCCCCTTCCCAGATACAACACTGCTGCTCCTCTTGCTTCTCATTGTATCACACTCAGCACTGACTGCAGGTGGCGGTACATAACAAGTTGTCAAAATCACCTGACATCACAATAGAGTCAAACGCCATAATTTAATAGTAGTGATATTGTCAGATGAAACACTATCTTTTGTAGCGTTCATGCTTGTTTCTATTGATGGTTCTGATGAATATTACATATATACAATAGAAAACACATCTTCATTAAGATTTTTAATTATATACATTGCGAAATCTAATACCCCGCGTAGATGACCGTTTGTGATTTTCCCATGTAATTAACTTTAAAGGATGGAGAGCTCAGTAGTATTGTCCGTGCCAATCAATGAGGCTAGTGGGCCACCAGCTGAATCGTGACGTGACGGAGAAATGTGTGCAATTTCTTCTACAAAGTAGAAAAGTACAGTCTGCTCACAATTGCGCAGTTCTTCAAATTATGTCCTGACTATCAGATATATTTCCAATACTTCCGACTTTTCCTATAATTTTCTTGATATATTCAAATTTCATGAAACCACGAGTTCTTGAAATTTTTTGTCCTTATTGTCTACCATGTACTTCGTCATTTACCAAATGCTCCCGCTGTGTCACTCTTTCCACTATCTTCCTCTGGATGCTTCATGGTTCAAAAACTTTCTGCATTCCTTCAAAGGTGTAGTCTACAACGTAGAGTCCGTGGACCACTAAGGAGTCCACTGATGACATTTCAGGGGCTCCGTAACCTATTAAGAATTACATAGTGTGAGCATATCACTTCCGTTGTTTTTGATCGTGATTTCCAAAATACAGAAGAAGTAACAAAAGCAATTTAGGTCTTATAACTTCGGGCGAAATTCAAGTGATATCATCATAAGTGCATGTAACCGGCAGGGGCACATTTATCTGATGCTTGGAGCGGTTGGACACTGGAAGAAGAGAAAGGTTGCAAAACACTGCTTCAGAGGCACATGCCAGTGCAGCCACACAGTTGTGCTATGTCTTGAACTGTTGTCGGATCTTTTATACTGCATTGGTGCGTAAGATGCTGTTGTCAAGTTATCACTAGAATGCAACTCTCCGAAGAATGGCGGAAAGAAGAACTACATAACTCCTCTAGCTGTCACGTCTCTCCACCAACAATAAAGGCTACTCTACTTCCATTAATTGCACCAGATTTTTTTACTCGATCTCTTGATCTGGGTTTCACCTTTCCGTTTCCTTCTGTGTTTGCCAATGTTTTATCGTTAACTTCCTTCCAAGATTCTTATAATGGAAAAATTCCAGTCATTATTCTGATACCATCATTCCTCTTATTAAGCACATTTTAGTGTGACGTTTAGTAAAAATAGAAAACGTCGATTATATTGTTTACGCTTACTTTAACGGTACGTGCAGTTTTGTTGTTTATCTTAAGATGTGTCTGAAAAATAATAAAAATGAATGAAAAGCTGGTAAGGGTTTCGGCTCGACCAGAGACTTAATAGGAAACTAATTTAACCCTTGCTAAGTTAACATGAGCTAATGTAGTAGAATAGATCGTAGCTCCACGCATTGATGTCGATCATCTGTATCAGTGAGAAGTGAAAAAATAGCATAACAAAGCTGCTTATCAGGAAGGTCAAAAAGGGGATTGCTTTAATGGTTTATGAGAATGGTTGTATACATCTGAGTGGGGGACACATGGTGTAAGGGACCAGGTGAGGGCACACGATAAGCTGATGCTATACGTGGCCATGCAGAAAGCCATCAAGAATCCTTGTGTTGCATATGTGATTGGTGACCTTCTTCTTGTAACCTTAATGTAAGATACGAACGGTAGCTTGTAGATCAGACCGGTTTTGATATCAAGCTACCGTGGCTTACAATT
>JAAAKL020010670.1:0-14191 GCA_010016065.2 Carybdea cf. marsupialis auct. non (Linnaeus, 1758) | reverse complement strand
GTGCTCTATGCTCCAGTAACAAGTCCCATATATATGGGCACCGTCTAACCCCATGAATGGGAAAAATAGACGTTAAACGGATACAAAAAAAAGCCACAATAAAGAGGGTTCTTTTGAAAATGAAAGAGGGAAGACAGCCTCACCATCTAGCTCAACAATGAAACTTATCATCAATGCAGAAGAACACATAATGCCACATATTGCTGCCATGATCAACAATACATTACAGAGTAGCATACTATGGACAGGATAGAACTTTAAATGGTCACATCATAACATCATGATTCTAGTCATAAATATTCATAAGTATTATAGACAACACTATTTTGGGGGTACATATTCATTGGGCATTTTGCGTACACTGCTCAAGTTAAAAGTGTGCCTTACAGTAGTCCAAAAGCTGAGATCCTCAACATCATTCCCTATGGGGAACAGATTACTAATAATAATTTTTGCCTTTTGAAACCAGGAAATGCCAACACTGAATTTAAACATGCAATAAAAAGCATGAGAACTGACTATTGGGCACATGTCTGACTTGTACAAGACTTGTACAATTGATCATAAAATAATCAGGTTGATATCAAATAAATGTGACAGACATAACTCTGTAATTCTACAGTACTATGAGGTGGAATAGATTTACCCTTTAAACATACTTTGCACCAGAAAAATACTCAGGAGATAAACTCAAGCAAAGCCCTTCGGAAAAAAAGAGAAACAACAAAGAAGTAATATGACTTTCATATTTGTACCTTACTGTAGTTTTTTCTTTAATCATACATACATTTTTAAATTGTCACAATATACAGAATATGCCCCACCCCTGTATTAAATTTGGTTATACTGGCTTCCAAATAGGAGTGGGGGCATATATTTCAGGGAATATTTGGAGGGGTATATTGAGAGGCATATTTGGAGGGGGTATATTTCGAGCGCAAATACTGCAAATTTTGCATTATTTAACATTGTTATTAATCAATGTTACTAACAATTTGTGGTGATACAATTTAGTGATTGTCATATTTTATGCATTATTCTCAAGCAAAATGTTGACATTCTGTTAACTTGAAGCCACAGTGTTGTGTTTGACATCACGTTAACACTGTTCTAGGCTGATATGACCTCTTACATGGACATAACTTTATAGACAATAGAGACAAAAAAACCTACACTGACATAACCCATGTTGGGCCAGAATAGCCCTTGGATCTTAACCTCACATCAATCTTGCAAAGGTTAGAGCTGGCACTCCTATCAGATTCTGTTTATCGTGATTCTTTTCTATACTCAAGCCATTGCAAAGAGCTGTTATATGAAAATAAATTGGTAAGTATTAGGATATTCACTCTGCAACCTGTCGCTTTTGTCAGAATTTACCTTTAGTCAATATGTGTATTGATTTTAACAACCACCTACAGGCTAGTATGCTTGATTAAGGAATACATCCTTCCCAAACAGTTTCCCATTTTAGCTGTACAGCAGCTTCGTTATGGCCTTGAATACAACAATCTGCAAAGTGATCCTGATTTCTCTTTCTTTTGCATTGTACAAGTTCAGCATCATTCCTGAAGGCATTGTTTGATGTTGTGCTAGCCTCCAGCATGTTATTAGCATGTTTTCCTGTCCCTTCCTGATCAGTGATTACTGTCATGCATACAGCAGCATGGCATGACTGTATCACAACAAGCATATTAGCCATTATTCAAACTTACCACTGTAGCATGACAAGGTTTGTAATAAATCTTAAGCCTACACACTATCTACAAGCTTGTCGATTAGTTTGTAAATTTCATCTGTGTCTTGTTTACATTTTTACCTCATTTAGTGATTCTCTTATTGTTAGCTACAGTAATCCCTGGAATTAATTACATAGCTCAATTGCTAATATATAGATAGCAAGAACAATTATGCAGACATTTTGCAATTGCTAAGTAACTCTATTAGACTTATGTATTTACTGTATGATGTATTTATACTTAACAATTCCACATCTTGCAGTGCTTATAAGCTAGTTGTGTCCTTTTAGTTCTTTAGCTGAACAGTTGACATAACATTGCATGCGTCATTGAAGTAAGAAGTCCATCTCTTGTTGTTAATAGTTAGTGATCCATTACAGGTTACCGAGGCTAGAAGAGCCACAGCTCAACTTGAGCTGGAGGATGAAAAGACCCCTGACAGGCAGACTGAAAGGAATCGCCCATCATCAAGTACCATGGCAAGCTGCCCAGTGCTGGTTGCTGGCTGAGTACCTACCTACTCTCTAGCATTTGCCATGGTAACTGGACCAACTTGTATACAAGTAACTCTGGTAGAGAAGCTCCATCATCCATTACCAGGCAACATCTTGACAATTAATACTCTAATGGATGCAAGCCAACCATGCTATTCTATTCAAGTGGTAATGGTCAGCCCCAAAGGTGTGCTGTTGAAGCCACATATTTGCCTTGACATCATTGGGTAGGTAGGCAGATGCGTATAGGTGTAAATGAAGTTATCGTTTCCTGTCAAGAGCCTCAACAAGACCCATTGCATGTCAGAGATACTAATTTGTTGCCTCCTCCACTGAATGACTTTCCAGGAAAGATGGAGGAAAAGAAGAAAGCCAGTTTTGCTCTTATACCAGTATAAAGATGCTTTTGCCAAAGAAGAGCAACTCCTTGGAAAGATGTCCATTATAAAACACACCATCAGGATGAGTGATGGCCACTGAGTTGCAGAAAGGTATAGGAGAATACAACCAAACCAGATACAAGAATTGAAAGGCCCCCTACAACAAATGCTTGGACAAGAAGTCATTCATCCCAGACAGAGTGAACATGTATCACCTACTATTATCATGAGGGAAATCTGGTGTCCTAAGAATGTATGTGACTGCAAAAGAGTGAACAAAAAGACTACCACAGATGCATTTCCTCTGCCATAATAGAGAAGTTCCTCAATTTCATTGAACACCAAGTACGTCTTAACAATTGATTTAGCCTCTGTGAATAATGAAGTAGAAGTTTCACAGAAAGAAAGTTAAAAGACAGCATTCATAACAATGTTTGGCCTGTATGGGTATGTTTGTATGCCCTTTTGAGGAGGAGTGGCAACCTTCCTGTTGGAAGTTGATCATTGTGACATCACCTTCCTGTAATGAATGTTCGCATTGTGTAGGTTGATGCTATTGTGTAGTCATGGTATGATGGAGTGTATTGTCTGATGAAGGCAGTATTCCTAAAGATGTGCTCTCAGGAGAGAAAGCCTGTGTAGTGTAGTGGTTAGCACACTGGACTGCAGTAAGGAAGGCTGTGGATCGAAACCCTGCACAGGCATCAGTTTTCAACACTGCCAATGCCCAGCGACATATTTAGAGAAGAACTATTGGAAGGCCTTATCATCTACTTAGATGATATTTGTAATGTTCTCTTCTGCCTGGTCCTTGAGGGAATACCCTTAAGGAGGACACATATTCGTAACTACTCAAACTATATTATTTACTAAATAGAAAATCAACATAACATAACGTCCATGATGTCTTGGTACAACTAGAAGAGTGACTCAAGTTAGTCACACGCTATTGTTCTTGGTATGTGTGTTAACATCATTGTTGCTATGACAACATTGGAAACACTACAATATTGTGTTGTACAGCAGCTCTGGTTTAGTTACTACAATAAATTTAAGTGATAGAAAACAACAACTACGAATCCAGTCCTTTGGTGCAGATGGTTAACACTATTATCTCAACTCTGGATGCACTGACATGATCAGCAAGCCACAATAAAACATGGAACCAATGGAACTAGCAAACCATACTACAAGCTCAATCAAGAGCATTTAGATAAGATCCTCAAGAATCAAGTTTAGTACCTGGGACACATAATTTCTGCTGATTAAGTGGTTACAGATCCAGCAAAGATCTCAGGTCATAGCCAGCAACAGTGAGGCAGCTCTGGGCTTTCTTGGCTTAAACTCTTATTTATGCCCTTTAGAAATCATTCCAATGTTAGCAAAGGAAATGCCTGGAAATAGTAATTACACAGCCCAATCACCCATACATAGATTGCAGGAACTGGTATGTGGACACTTTGCAATCCCTACGTAGCTCTATTAGACTAAAGGAAGAAGTCCATCTCCTGTCATTAACAGTTAGTGATCAATGTTGTCTGTGATTTGCAAAGTTGAAGACCCTGAATGAAAAAGATATGTGCTGCGCTGATTCCAGTCCTAGCCACCTTCAAACCCAGTGTCAAACGTTTAGGCAGCCTGCATCGCATCATATATAGACTTGTTATCTTAATCAACCTAAGTGTTGCTTATCTACTGCAATAAAGCATCTATTGGGGTGCTACACTTACTACCAAACATTGTGGAATCACAATCATGCTGTAGCAAGATACAAATTAGACTACATAGTGGTATAAAACTATGTTTGCCACACATTGATGAATGAATCATTCATTTTGTAATAAAAAATATGTTGTTACTAATAGTCCTTAAATGTTAACATAAATGGTACCTTGTCCAATACAGTTTTATGAATGATGCAAATAAAAACTTTGGGTTTTATCTAACCATAAGAATTAAGGATCATAACAGAATTTGAATTGAGAATTGCTTCCTATTCTCACTAAACTGTGCAATCCTAATAAAATTCTGAGACAATGTCTTTAATATGAGTGCAAGAAAAGTGCTACTGCATGGTTGCAGACATGGCAAATTGTAACTGAAGATGTCCAGTGATAAGTTACTACTGGTAGTAGATCATTAGATGGATACATGGTGTGTCCTTAAAAGATCACATCCCAGCAATAGATTTCCTACAGTGCCTTGGCCTTAACTCTATCAAAGATGTGTTACGATGAAACCAACTGTGTGGCCACTTGTTATGCATGGATGACAATGTTTGGCCTTAAAAGGCTACCCTTCACCACATTGATGGCAGACAACCAAGAGGTCATCCATGTAAGAGGCTTTGTGATGTGATCTGTATGGATATGAAGCACTAAACCTGATTAGTGATGATGCTAGAAACAGAACAGAATGATGCAGGGCAAAAAAACCCCAGAAAATGGTGATACAACATGCTGGCGTCCTACCCACTTATAGATGTGGATTCTGGACATTAAACAACTGGAAGGAATGAAACAATAACTCTTAAAGTGGAGGACCACAGAGCTACCATAACCTAAAGAAGCAAAATCTAAACAGTAGATTCGTACATACAAAATGTTGGAAAAGGGAGTGGGGGTGCATGCATTCCAAGCTCCAAGGTTGTTAATACCCTGTAATCAAAGTGCACCCAAGACGAGCAACAGTCTTAAAATGATTCAATATTTAATGCCAAATCATTTGTGTATTTACACGTACACAATCAAAATCTATTTCCCTAAGTTAAGCCACTTCGTTTCACCTTTCTGAATTAAATGAGACTGAAGGTTCCACTGTTCAATTTTCAAAGCTTAGAGATTCCAAAGTTTGTATTTTGCTACCTATTGATGCCATTTTACACTGTGCACTACCCATGTGTATGGGACTTTTTACTGGAGCATAAAGCACTTTAAGACCAAATACCCTTTTCTGACGTTACCTATAAACCTTCAGGGAATCGAATCCTGACTCTCTGAAATAGAAGGCAAGAAACTTATTGACCGCAACCACTCCTCTATTTTGTTGCCTGTGTGATTCATTAAATGGGCAGTCGTCCAGAATAGGCCTATTATATGAAATATATATATAGTATATGAAATATATATTAAGCCTGCTTAATATATATTTCATACACTATATATGTATGCTTTCTCAATGTAAGGCCTAACAACAAATAGGCCTATACCGTGGGTTAGCGCAATTATAAAGTGCTTGAAATACCAAGTCACACAATGTATACAATGAATAAATCAGCCATCGTCTGATCTTGGAAAATTACCTACAACACAACTGCACAAGTGACATGTACGAAAGCCTACTGTCCATGCCATTTATCAACTTATTGTGATTCCGGGTACCTTTCCACTGCAAGATAAGCAATGAGCCGAACTTGTAGACACTAACAACGGGTACATGTATGCAATCTTCGAATTAATGGCAAGGCAAGTATTAGAGGAACATTAACAGGCCTAAACAAAGCGTATACGACCACCACCCGCTTAAGACGCACTGTGAGGTACGAAGGAAACTAGCTGCATTCTGCATCCATCTATTTTGCCTCGAACGCCAAATACTTAACTAAAATAACCCACTTGAAACTTATCCTGATGATATGCGATCTGAATAGAACGTTTTACCATTAAACGGGTCCGTCCCACAACAATCTGATTGTGTAACTTCCCTTTTGCTGCCCATTGTTAAAGTTTGGACGATTAACCATAACAAAACTTCCTCCCTTCCAATACTACATAAAAGTTCAACCTAAAGTCGCGGCTAGATTACTTATCTTTTCAAATGTACTACAAGCAATGCGATACTTACAACTTTCGTTGCGAGGAGCTCGCCGTTATCTCCAATTCACGTGAGTAAACTGATGTCGATCGTGACTTGAAACTCTCCTTTACTGACGGTGGCATCTCAGCAGAAGTAATCTGCGAAATGGCTGGCGTATTTTTGTGCTGAGCGGTGAAATCCTTTATTCCTTGCATGTTCACTGTATTCTCGAGCAGGCTATTTACTATTTGAAGAACAGAATTCTTCTGCTTTGACCTAAGTCCTTGGCAATCAGGTAACTCAAAGTTATGAATCTTCATGCACCTCTATTGAATCTGATACTTCATTCTCTTCAAAGACGGTGGCTATTCAAATTTATTACAGTTAGTTAAGCAAGAACAAAGGAGTTCTTTTACATCAATTTTCGCCCTCAAGTGGCGTCGACAAACTTGGGCATGAGTATTGTACAGTGTGACCATTCGTGCAGGCGGTAAATATCTCGGAAACCTGGAAAAATAAGCATCCTAAAATAACAGTGTTAAAGTTTTATTGATGTTCTTACAGGCTTCAATGATATGCACTTCTCGTCAAGAATAGTTTTAGTAGATTTTCTGTTACCCTCGCGTTCTTGAGTACTTTAACCATGTTAACTCAACGTCATACATGAGTCTATCTATTTGTTAAAATACAGTTTGTAACTTCATTTAATAAGGTATGGGATGCCTGAGAAGTTTTCTATTTAGTATTAACCGGTGCTAAGGGTTTTAGAGAATACTCGAAGTTGATACAGCTTTCGTTACAAATATTTACTGGCAGAAGCTGTTTCTTAGTTATTATGAATAGAACGGTGTCAATACTGAAAAGTATAGATGAAAAGACCTGTTAGATACCTTTCCTCGCACAAATAAATCACAGCTTACCGCTGTAAACTGATCTATAATAGTATGTATGGTTTTGCTTACTAAAACAGTAAATAGACGGAAGCTCTCCAATAAATGCCATTTCATTGTCCTCTAATAAATTCTTCTTCTTTCGCCAGGGGCACACATTAAGTAGGCTTACAATGCATACAACCTTAAAGAGAGTCTGTAGATTAAACTAACATATTAGGGTAGATACTGGGAGCAACCAAGAGTTTAGTATTTTCACCTTTTCTTCCGGTTTGATTTGGCAAGGACGAGGAACAGGCAGAGACATAGGTTGTCACGTTGACTCAAGTGAGCCCAGTCATGGACTTCTACATAGGCTATCAACATCAGTTATTATTCAAAAGTATACGATTACGTTTTTATTGCAACCTTGCTTCTTCATGAATAATTTGAAGTGGCACAAATCAATCAAGGGAAGCCTTATTGTCTCTCCACTGGAAAATTGCCAAAGGTACATAAGTTGCTACAGAGATACATTTCTTGGCGTTTAGGAAAATTAGCGTAAATTTTCATTACCCACGATTGCAAGATTTAAGCATTAATGAAAGGGAGCAAGGGAGCTGCTGGTAGTATTAAGAAATAAATGTTAACCCTAGAAAATGGAGGGGACTGATTCGAGCTATTATATAGTGTTATGGCGATTCGTGTGTAGTGTGTGTCAGGGTATACAACAAAACAGGAGATGACCTAAACCGACGTGGTTTTAAACCCCGTACGAATAAAGAAATCGGAAACCAAATGATGGCAAATAAGGGAGACAAAGTACGATGGCGTAAAGAGAGACAGAAACGAGGGAAGGCATAAGGAAGGGAATCCGGAGACGTTTCTTCGAGTGCCTAGCCGGGAGATGCGAAAAACTCGAAATGGATGACATCCAAGAGTTATTTATGATGATCTTTGAGTCAAGGAGTAGCTGAAAATCATTAGCATAATGCAAAAACCTTTTTATTCAAGATGAGCAAGAAAAGAGAATCAACTTTGAATTCCGACAAATTATCGGCTGAATCAAAATTTCGGGTTAACTTAAGTGAGTTCATTGTTTTTGATTGCTGTTGTCGCACCCCTATATAAAATTGTTGAAAATGACTATAATCAAGTATTTTGTATTTGAGATCTTGTTTCTTCACGATTGTTATCTCTGACAGGCCCTTTACAACCTCAAAACAATAAGCATATCAATGCTGTGAAACATAGGTTACTAAAGGTGTTCAGAATTCATGTGAGGCAACAGCCAAACTGGTTAACCGTGAGTGTTGATAAAAGTGGAAGAAACGGGAGTAATCCGCCAAAAATGATTAGTGGGAAGACAGTCAATAGAAAAAGAGGTAGATTTATAGAACATTGAAATGTAATGTTAAGGAACACGACCGATCTTGTCCATCAACTAAATTTCGGTACAACGATCGGAGTTACTGGTAGTACAAGGTTCACAGTGACTGCTTATCACTACTGTACATATATACTGTAATTTGTAGCGTAGTATAGAATGTTATGGTCTGATTTTGCTATCATCAAAGCATTTCATCAACAAAATACTGCAACGCCGTACTTAACACTACGGAGACTGAGTTGGAGTGAGGGCTTCTTTTTTTTCTTCTTTTTTGCTTCAAGATCACCTCAGAATCAGTCCAGAATGCACAAGTCAGTTACTGGTTTTCAAGAATTCATAATCATTTATAAAGCCGCAAGCCTTGTAGTACCTTACTACGTGAATCTTAACTACACTACACTGAATATACAAATCTATAACAATACACTATATGGTTATATGGTTAAGTAAAACACGAAGGGAAACGTACAAGAACAGATGAAGAGGGCTTGCCATGTTACCAAAATCAAAGAGCACTCGCATGACAACCCGATTGGTTAGATGAGCAGACACTCATCTCCGTTCCAAATGCCCCCACTGCTTTAGAGGAGATTCTGAGTGCAACTTCAAGTAAGTTAATTAGTGTAGTTGGTCAGTGTCTTGCTGGCATGTTCTGCAATTTTTCTCCATATTGACGCATTGGGGGCACTCTTGCAACTTGATTTCTGACACTGTAGTAAGTCTTTGACCGGTCAACTATGGGCCACTAAAGTAAAATGCTAAGTGGTGTAGTGGAAATATTCCTTGATTGTTGAGACAGTCTCGATAAAGTGACAGAATCTTCAATGTTCCCGAGAAAGGGAATTTCAAACTTTTTTGCCTAATGTGCATGCTTTGCTTTGTGCGTTGTTGTCGATAGCTGCACTTCATCTGACATGCGAGGCCAGCATTTCTCAAGAAATTCTATTCTGATTTTGGTACTAGGGCTGCAGCTTTCCAAGGGATGAAACTTATCTGATATTCATATCACTTAAAATTCTGCGAATCAAGGTACTAAGGAAAACGAATTGCGGCAAATGCGGATATTGAAGTTACTAAAAGTGACAGTCGGCCTATCTTAAGACACAGTCACATCAACACTTCAATAAAAAACGTATTATCTCTTCTCCACTTTACTGTTAGCAGGTTCTGGACTGCTGGATGATTTTTAATCTAAAAGTTTAGGTTGACAGAAGTTACATCGAGTAAAATGGCGATATCCGAACGTTTCGAAAAATGAAGATTCGTTCACATCGACACTTTGTTGCTCGATAAATGCTCGATTTAGCGAGCAGAAACAGAAACTTTGGCGCTGAAGAAAAAATTTTAACAAAATACATGTTGCATAAAATATGCTTATGTTTCAATGTCTACATCGTCATCTTCTTCGTTATCCTCTTCCAAAATAAGTTCTACGTTCTTTGCCTCCTCGATGTCCAAATCAGTGATTTCAGCGTTAGATGAATAGCTGAAGGAGTTTTCGGAACTTTCCATGTCTTAGGCGCTTATTCGAGAGGGGCGCTTATTGAAAAGTTTGGCTGAAGAAGGGGGCGCTTATTCGAGAGGGGGCGTTTAATCGAGCATTTACGGTACTCATGTTGTTGAAGATTGTTTCGATGAATTACTGCAAGGCATTTCAAATATGGTGACTCTGCCCAATACTCATAGCCACTTTACTAATACTTAGAAGAGGCTTTGGTGGCCCCAAAATTGAAGAAGGCTAATATTGTGCTGGAAAAGAATACATCGCCAAGTTTCAAACCTACCATTTCCTTCCAAATTAACAGAAAATTGATTGTCTAAAAAGCATTTCAAAGCATATCAATCTGCAGCCAGTCAGTTTAGCAGTACAGACTCAGCTCTGATGAGAATACTTGATGATGTATCGGTTGATATGAACAACCAGAACGTAACATTATTGTTGCTTATAGACCTGAGTGCAGGTTTTTTAGTTATTGATCATGAGATTTTTGAGAACGCCTTAATCATAATTTGGGTATTTGCGAGAATGCTCTTGCATGATTCAAGGCAAAGCTCAGGGCTACTGCAAAGAGAATGGTGACATACAATCAAACATCTGTCCTTTTCCATCTAAAACGTGGCATACCTCAAAGCTATTGCTTATAACCATTATAATTCACCACTAATATCAGTAAATTGTTTCCTTCATAAGACCAGGGTCGTAATTGTAAGGGGAGCTAGGGGGTTGAAGCCTCCGAATATTACGGAACAAAGTAATTTTTCTCAATACAACCAAAATAGCTTTTTATTTATGTTAGAATGTGCGTCAGTGGCCTTTTCCTAGAAGCAGATTTTCCACAGTTTCTTCGTCGCCCAATCATGGTGGGCAACATTCCCCCACTTAATAAATTTCAAAATTTAGCCTCCTCAATATTTCTGTCACAGCTACGGCGATGAAGGCATAATCCACATATGAAGCATTGTTATGCAGATGACAAACAGCTGTACAATGCATTTAATGCTGATGACAATGATACTCAAGATAAGGTACTATCAGCAATTGATTCTTGTTTATAATCCATCCGATTGGACGATGCAAGACAAACTCGTACTTAATGGCGATCAATCTGAGTTTATGCTTATTGAAATTAAGGCACACTTCGTGGAAATTTCCATTACGACTTCAACTGTAGGTGAGTCAAAGTTTACCACAAGCGATGAGTCTATCAGGAGTTGAGGATTGTGGTTTGACAAATATTTCAGCATAGGGCCGCATGTTGCTAAAATGTGAAAAAGCGTATCCTTTCATCTTCATAATATTCGAAGAAATTAGGAAGCACTTTTTCACGGAGTGAGACACTGAACGACCAATACATGTATCCGTCGCTAACATACTAGATTGCATTAGGGCACACCTTCGAGTTTGATGTTTCATTTTCACCGTGTTCATAATGTGGCTAGAAGACTATTGCATCGCACACCTCGCATGTACCATGTAACTCAACTACTACGCGACCACTGGATATCAGTAAAGCTAAGGACCGATTTCCAAATACGACTTTATACATTTAAGGCAATACACCAATATATCTATCGGAAATAATCACCTTCAAAAACTATCAATATACATAATAGCAAACAGTTCAATACATTTAAGGGTAGCATAAGTTTTATAGTATAATATATATTTGAAAAATCTTGTCGACAGTTCTGAATAATTAGCATAGGAAGTTAGTAAAGTAATAATTTAAAAACATTTGTGTACTCTTTTTAATGAAAAATACCAGTATGCATTTTGTATAACGTAATAAATTAAAAACTCAATAAATTCCTTAATAGGTTTGGCTGCCAAAACAATAACTTGGTCCCCATGGTGATACAAAGTTCTCAAATCATAGAAACACAATTCAATATATGAAAAGTTTGTTGATGATACAGAATAATAAAACTGCACGAAACAGCGAATTCATTTTGTACTAAAAAGCTTTTTTCGTCTGACACTCCTCAGAGTACATTCGTCAGAAAATAACCGAAAGGGAATCAACGAAATTAATAAACTGCACATTGACTACTTCAGTTCGTCAATTCTCCAAACGAATATCTTCTTACATTATCTCCCACACTCATTCTACATACAATGTGTATTTGTTGATGTTACGTCTACTAGCCTGGGCCCAAACCACAAGTAGCATCTAAGAGATGGGTAAAACGGGCGGGCGAATGGGTAAATCCCTCCTAGTCAGGACATAGCATCTCTTGCCAAAAAAATCGATCCTCTGCGATACAGCCAAGAAACAAATCTTGGATACTGAGAGCATCATTTGCCACAGGCAAGGACGATAGGCCGTCACAATGTATCATCATGGTACGGTGTAACAGTTGTCTGCCACTCATCCACCCATTCCAATCCAAATGAACCAACGTTACGAAACAATCACAAGTAGAAATTACTCTCTCCACCAAGAGAAGTAGTTGGGCGTAGACTAGGTTTACTAATAAAATTGTGGTTCAACTTACAAGGGGCATTCGGCAGGGCAACTCATGAGTAGACAAATGTAACAGGAGCGTCTAATGCCGACAAGACACCCGTAAACTGGGCATAGAATATGGCTACACTTTAAGGAAGGCCCAGGTATCGTAAGGTAGTGCAGGTATCTATAGTAGTAATTACGGAGTGATCACTGCTGTAAATAAACATGAGACGAAAGAACATGACGGATCACAACAAGAGGGTACAACAAGATTCAAAAGATATACATAATACCAAGTACAGAAGCAATTCATTCCATGCATGTATTTGCTAGGCCGCACCTATACAGGAAAACACAATTAAAATATTCATTTGCGTAGTACAACTGGCTTCGAGGCATAGCAAACAGGTCTCAAGTTTTCATTTTGCTCTTGAAGAATCGATTTCAGGGGCAACGTAGGAGTTTAACGGTGGGGTGTCAACAGGGCCAGAGAAAGTCAAGGGAAACACTGCTTTATTTACTTTCGTCGCTTCTTCGTAAAGAAATGGTGACACCTTTTTCAATTCTCTCAAGGCCTCTTGGCGGCACCTTGCTCTCTCCTGTATGCGACACAGATCTCCTTTGTGAACCTTCATCGTATGGCGAGAGTATTCCTTGAGAAGTAGAACGCGATCTTCCTTCTCATTGGCACTGAGGACTACACTTGGCCTTTTTCTTTCGGCAGAAAACCACGTGGGATCTACAAAATAAACAATCAGAAAGAATTATTTAGAGCTGTTAGACGCAAATTTCTCCTACTCCTTTACATTTTAAATTGGAAAATGTTTTACAGTGTGGCATAATACAAAAAAGGGTTACCATTTTCTCTCAAGAGTACCAAGACGAGTCTATTTCAAGGCCCATTAAAATACATGCTCCTTTCTGTTGGTAAAACATAAAAAATATCTGAATGCACTTTTAATTTAAATCTATCTATTGATTTTTGTGTAAACCAGATTATAAGATCAAGCTGAACGTGTTTGAGAGTCAAGATACAAGTGGTGTTAAAGATGAGCTCCACTCTTGCACCATATCAGACTGTAGTATTTTTCAAATAACAAATAATATAAACATAGAAACAGAGATATCCACCGTCTAGTTTTCTGAACTTCAGTGAACTGCCTTATTATATTTGCACATTTGATCTGAAGTGAAATGAAAACTGATGTCAGGAATACAGTCAAATAAACATGAAAACACTCTCTTTATGTTAAGGGACACAAGGATGGTGGCAGCCCTCGAACATAATTTTTGATAAAAAAAAGTACAGAAAATTTGCCTCATAACCCCAAAAATTACTTTAGAAAATCTGGAGCCTTAGTTTAAAGTGAACAACAATGCTCTTCAATCTCCCCTCCCCCACCATTCATATATAAAACATCAATTTTCTCTCTCCAGAAACTAGTTTACTGAAGCTCATCTACATGATTTATGTAACTGTTACCAATAAATTTGGTAAGTATTACTTTGGAAAGATTCCATTGATGTTATAGTCCATTAATAACTTAAAGTTCAGAGTGTCTCAGTCCCATAGT
>JAAAKL020010669.1:0-14191 GCA_010016065.2 Carybdea cf. marsupialis auct. non (Linnaeus, 1758) | reverse complement strand
CTCCTTACTACAGTTCGTTACGACGAACTGTGATTATTTCACACCTTTTGGTAGTAAAAAGGGAGAGGAGGTCAAACCTTTCCCACCTTCCTACTTACGACACCTACAATGTCTATCTTCTTGAAGTTTGGAAAGTTTACCAAGATATATTCGAAAATATAAAACAAATGTAACTGTGGAATATTTGTTGGGGAAGAACTTGATCAAATGATCAGAAATCAGTGATTTTCTCTTAAGATAAAATCCTTGATTTTTTTTACCATCCTTAACAAATTTCATGGTTATAGTCTCGAATTATTTACAATGTTACATTGTATTACCAAAATATTAAAAAATCTAAAGAGACAAATATGATTAACCTATTTGAAGAAACCACGTTAATTGATACAATACACGACGTCGCGATTTCGTTTTTTTTTAGACAAACCCACCTTCAAGTAAATTGATGCACAATTAGAATTTTTAATTATTGAATAAAGAAAATATTATGAATTTGGACTGTTATAAAATAATGCGTCAAATTGGAGCAAATTTCTATATTATTTAAACTCTCCCTTTTGCAGCATTGCATGATAATGATGTCAGCAATGAAGGACCTGAGTTACCAAGCCAATCGAGTTTTGAAAGCATATGGTTAAAAAATGAAGTGGATTTGGATTGTCAAAATGAGATGCCAAGTCATATTTTTGGGCTTGCTGAAAATGATGTGACAAAACAAGAAGTTTCTTATACTGGAAAAAGACCTTTCGAATGTAATATATGCAGGAAACGGTTCACCACGAGTGCCAGTTTATCTCATCATCAAAGAACTCATACTGGAGAAAAACCTTTTGAATGTGATATTTGTCAGAAAACATTCCGCCGAAAAATACATCTATCTGATCATCAAAGAACTCATACTGGAGAAAAACCTTTTGAATGTGATATTTGTAAGAAATCTTTTACTTTTAGTTCCAGTTTATCTAGTCATTATAGAACTCATACTGGAGAAAAACCTTTCAAATGTGATATATGTAAGAAATGTTTTGCAAGAAGTTTTGGTTTATTTTATCACCAAAGAACTCATACTGGAGAAAAACCCTTTGGGTGTGATGTATGTGGGAAATATTTTATTACAAGTTCCAGTTTGTCTTGTCATCAGAGAATTCATACTGGGGAAAAACCATTTGGATGTGATATTTGTAACAAATGTTTTACTTCAAGTTCTAATTTATCTATTCATCAAAGAACTCATACTGGAGAAAAACCTTTTGAATGTGATATATGTAAGAAACGTTTTACTTCAAGTTCTGATTTAAATAAACATCAAAGAACTCATACTGGAGCAAAACCTTGTAAATGCGATATATGTAAAAAGTGTTTTACTTCAAGTTCCGACTTAAATAAACATCAAAGAACTCATACTAGAGAAAAAACGTCTCAAGTGCGATATACGTGAGAAAACATTGAGCCGAAAACCTCACCCATCTATTCACCAAAGAACTTATACTGGAGAAAGACCTTTCAAACGTATTAACGATAAGAAAACATGGCTTCCAAGATCTGCTCGAGCCTGTCATGCTTCATTTCATTTTTGAGAAAATCTTTCGAATGTGATAAGTATAAGAAATATATATCTTAAGCTCCATTTAGAATTCATTCGTGTTAAAAACTGATTGAATAGGAATACCATTTGTCGAGTGAAGCAAACTTTCTTAAGACCTTGCATGAAAATTGCTTGGACATTACCTACGTATTCCCAATAACAAAAACTCAAGCTTTCCATATAACCACACGCGATTTGTCAAGATATATGGAAAATCATTCGAAATTCCTTCAAAGAAGATGAAAACTTCGGATCCAAAGCAATTCCTGGTTTCCATATTAGCACATGAGCACAAATATTGTTATGAGTCGCAAGTCCAACTGACATTTACCATTGTTAAAATCATGAGAAATTTCTTTCGCTAGCTGAATGGTGTCGCTGTTATTCGGAAAAACATACAAAAAATGGGATATCGCCACCACATTGAACAGTCTTGTCATTTTCAACTAATTACTAATATATTTAATGCACTTAAGAACCAGCCAATATGCCATAGGTAATATAATTTTGGAATTGAAATTTATGAGCACAAATTTGTCATTGTTTGAAGAATATACTGTACGACCCGAGGATAAGCCCATATTAAAAATATCAGCAGATAAACATGGGATAAACCGAGCGTTTCTTTGAAAAAATTTAGAATTTATTACAAACTATAGCAACTCGTTACACTTATTACTTAATCTACAGTAAAGGGTTACCTTGTAAAAGCAAACTCGAATTATATCGATTTGATGCCAAAAAAGGGTAAAGCAGAAACATATAGGTGACATGAACAGTGTCTTAAGTAAATCGTCTAGTGCGACACTAATGTGCCCTTAATCGTACAACTACATCCTGAAGCAGAAATAGTTTGCAGAATTGAACTAATGACTAACCTCACAAAACAGCAAAATGGATGAGCCGGCTGAGCCTCATTTCATTCAAAAAAATAAGTTCCAGCACTGTGAAAAATTATTATTTGATACCTCAAAGAAAGAATGTTCACTATTTATCATAATTGCTTCATTTCACCTTATTCGATTTGATATATTGAGTGTCTTATTTGACTCATGTTAACAATCATAGGTTAATAGGGTATTAAGAAAATTGCTTAATTGTGTAACTCAAATAATCCTCCATCCTAAAGGAAGCCTCTTGTCTATTTGTTATTTACATAAGAAAAAGTGATAGAAAATCAAGGAACTATCTAAGACAAGAAAAGCAAGAAAGTAAAATCCAAGAAACAAAATAGCTAAAATACAGTAAATGGAACAAAAAATAAGAAACAAGAGCCAAGAGCTCATATGACACTTATGACAAGGTCAGAACCTAAAATTAGACTCGGAACTAGAGTTACGATTTTGCTGTTCTTTGTTTATTGGCAATTATTTTCGTTTGACTCGCATGAAATTTAGCATATAATCATGACTATCGACAAGAAAACATCAGACTACAAAAGATTTTACACGCATTACATCATCTCTGCTCAAAAAGTGATCTCTACAAAGAACAGAATATATCGATCAGCAAACGAATTCGAACCTGTTCTATCTGATGACCAAGAGATATCACAGGAAGAGACTTGTTTAAGCTCTTCAAGGTCAACGTTACCGAAATAATCTCTACGCTTACCGATTCACCACACAACAGAGAACACAAACGAAAGATCTCAAACACCAGAAACTTTAAATAACACCTAAAATACTGAAGAAGCTCCGTCCGACCTGAATGCTTCTTCATGGGAAGAAGTCAAAGACACTCCAGAAATGGAGTGAAATTTTGATACATTCTTAATCCCTGAAGCCATAGACCTCAACGATGAAATATGCACAGCGCTAGGATTACAAAGTAGAGTTCAAGCTCTTTTCTATGAAAAAAGACTGCGAGATAAGCTTTTTCCCTACCTTATATGGCGGACAACCGAAATGCAAAGCATCCAAAATACGAGTAACCGAAGCAGATTTCGTAAAATGGGAAATACTCAACATAAATTCTCACTTTAGACAACACACGGAATATATATTTGTACAAGCCAAAAAAAATGGTAAGCGAAATTCAACAAGAGCCATAGTTTGACAAGACAAACTAAAAAGCCTCATAATTGACGAGACAGGCCAAGTCTCTTAGGTATTACATTCCCTTAAAATGATATATTAAGGATATATTGAGCCATTCAGGTAGCTTCTCAAAAAGGTTTTTTAACAACTTAAATCTTTGGGCGCTCTCTTTAGCTACTAACCTTGTTGATTTGTATTAATAGAACATGTGTTTTACCTATTTCGTATTGCATGTGTAGAGACTATGCATGTGTAGAAATTGCATTGTGTTCTTATTAACGTTATGTTGTCTTAGAATAAAAACTAGCACATCCAGATGCACCGAACTCACCGAAGTACTGGAAATCCCCCCCCCCAAAATGCGAATCCAGTCTGGTTATGTTAAGGACGTATCTCGAATTTGTGCTTATTCTTCCCAGTGTCATCCCGATCTCTCCATTCTAAGCGTTCTCCAAGATTTCTGGTTTCCCCCTCCAACTCCTCCCAATGTAACTGGATCCAGTCAGGATTTAAAATGAGTGCTTTGAGACACGAGTTTCTTCTAAATATCAAATTTCGTTAATATCCGATCATTAAGATCCGACACATACAAGGTTGTACATTAGTGAACATATAAAGTTGTACCATGAGCTATAACTATGTACTTTACCTCATCCGGTAAAGAGAGGGAAGTTATATTTTTAACATGTGCATTTTTTTTCCTTTTCTTTTTTTTGAGTTGACCACATATATACTCAACGAAAAAAAAATTCCAGTCCTCTTTCCTTTTTTCAGATCACAATCGTATATTCATCTGTTGAGTTCCTGCCTTTTTTTCCTTGTATCCAATAACGATGGCCTATTTCCAGTTTTGTGATACTGTTGATGAAACAAACATTCAAAGAAGCAATACAATTAATTGAACATACGCTTCGTTCTTTTCATAAAATAGTTCCTTGTATCCTTGCGCTTATTTGTGTACCAGTTTTGTGATGCTGTTGATGAAACAAGCATTCGAAGATGCAATACAATTATTTGAGTGTTCTTCTATATTCAAAGAAGGTGTTCTTCTATATTCAAAGAAGGTGTTCTTCTATATTCACTACCAGCCAATCATAATGCTTGGAAGATAATCATGAAATTAGACCCTAAACCATTAGAAACATTATTTCAGTAAGTCATTAGATTAGAGAAAAATACTGACGAACTTAAGGAATCCATATTTCAATTTTTAAGATTGGATAAGGTCTACATTCTAGTAGGAACTTACAAGATAAATTCGAAAGAAATCCCGCTACTTATGATCCCAAAACTTGTCAAAATTCATAACTGATTATTTCGATAAAGATGGACTAAAGTAATATGGCACTAGGAACCGATACAAGAGAAAACAAAAGTAAAAGGTCTATAAAGGATATCGAGAATTCTCCAGGCGAATATGCTTTCCCACAATCTACTAAAAGCCCCGTAAACCCATTACCCTTCTGGGCTTTATCCTATTTTGGGAATAAGGATCTTAGTGATATTCAAGTGGCCTATTTCCGTTTTTGTAAATATCTCACTAGAATAGAGATATTCGAGTGGCCTATTTTTATTTTTTTTTAGATATCTTCCCTATCTTCCTTTGGTATAGGAATCGAAAAATAACAAGCATGCAGGACCCACTATACTTTATTTCCCCCTAATATCCAAATATATAGCCCAAATTTGTTTCTAAAGTATTTTATTTTGAATCTTACTTTGGTATATTTCACAAGGGTGAACGTCAGAGAAGCAGGTTCTACTTAGATGAAGAATATTAGGTCGGGGCTAAATGATACAAGAACCGAATTTTTTTTTGATTTTTTTCTTAGTAAAATATTAAAAAACAGCAGTTTCAAATCTAGGACGGGATTATTATTTAGAAATTATTGGTAAATATTTCTTTCCTTTGCAGGTTGGAGCATGCTGTGTCCAGCTGATCGACGCATGTGGTAGATGTTGTGGTCGTTTTGGTAATTGCCTGGCACAGCAAACTGCGGACATTAGTACGTCAGCACCTCTGGATTTTCGAGTAAATGTTAAAATAAACAAGTAGTAGTTTTTTATATATGATTTTACATTCAATACATTATATAATTTACTCTTCTTTTAAATGACGTGAGGGAGCTCCTACTTCTCAGTTCTTCTGGGAACAGGTTCCATGACCTTGCACAATTTCGACTAGGAGCAAAATCCGATCGTACACTTGAGTTGAAGTATATTTGCAGGTTTGATAACAAGTTTTACCCTCCGAATAATACTGACAAGCTGACAGATTTACACGAAAAGCTTTAGGGAGCATCTTATCGGTGTTTGTCGCCTCACTGTGGTTTGATTCGTTTGTTTTATTAATTTCATTTATTTAATGTTATTATTGTTTAATTGTTATTGCTAACAATTATATGCATTGTTATTGTTGATTTTCGTTTTTGAATAGCATTTTTTGTATGTGCGTTTACTGCACTATTTATATTGTGATGTAAGTGGGTTATAAATAAATGTTATTATTATTATTATTACCAGAGAAAAGAAATTCTAAAACGGAAATTATCCAATAATCAATGAGTTCAAACAACAAAGAGAGATAAAACCACAAAAAAAACCTCAAACGAGACTGTGGCCAGTAGAGAGTTACCAGGTATATGCACATTCCTCTAGGAATTATGACGCGATGAAGTTTCACAGGATAACACAGAGAACGAAGATGGTAAAAGCAGCCCCCAAGAAACACCAGAAACCAAGTTACCAATTCCAAACGAACACAAACCGAATCAACTAAATCAGAAGTTGAAACAACAACAATAATAGAAACAGTATTTGAAACAAAGACAGAATTATTTGAAAGTAACCCTACAATCCCACCCAAAAATGAACACAACGACGAACGAAATCGAAACTTCTATCCCAACAACCACATCAAAATCTGATACGCCAACCGAAGAATTGCAATCTTCAGTATTGGAAACTACCATAAATATGGTCCCCGACCAAATTGAAATCAATCATGAAACATCACGAAGTGCTAACAAAATAACCCACCAAGAACCAGCGAAATTTACAAGATGGATACGGACTAGATTTGCAACAATAACAAAAACAACATCCTTTGGAGAAATCCTTACTAAACGAAAAGCAAAACCCCAACAGTCGATACAGATTATGGCATTTATGCTAGAGAAAGAGGAAAAGGATCTTCCCATGACGAATATTTTTACAAGGAGATTTTGACAATAGATAATAGAAAAACATGCGCATGACTATCCAATGAGCCGAGTTACTATGGGCCGAAGTTTGTTTTTAATTAGGTTTTAGCTATTGTTAACATGAAAAGCCTGTTCTAACAGAAGTAAGACATCGGTCAGAAAATATAAAGCCGTCTTCAATTTCAGTTTTAATTTGCCAATTTACCAGTGTAATGCCAGACTCTCAATTACACTTTTTACATAGAAGGCTAGAAAATCTACAGTTGAAATCTGACATTTAACTTTCTTCTAAAATCTCGATATTTGAGAATAATTTCGAGCAGCTTAAGCTTAATGCACTTTTAGACACAATCAGGAAACGGAGCAACAATGCAGATCGATTTGGAACCCATTCTTGTAACAGACATAATACGGAACTCCAAACAATGGAATCAGCTAATCTTGGAACCCTGACAAAACTTCTATCAGTTTCGCAATCATCTATTGGAGGATTTCCTTTTAAACCATACTGATTGAAAACGTTACACTCATTTTTGTTAAAATTAGTGCAGAGAATCTTTCTTTCTTTTGGTTGACAGTGTAGGTTAGCAATGTTTAAGCACTAAAAAGAGCACTAAAACCTTACAAATCTATACTGAGATCAATTACGTAACTGCGTTGACGATCTTTCCTCAGATTTATATTTTTCCTTTTGAAGTAAAGGGATATACATGAAAATATATACAGGTTGTATCACTGCTTAAAAAATCTACAAAAAGAGCATACAGTATGAATGAACTAGAAATTAAAATGTTCTGGGAATTGGCTTCTGATACTTAATCGTATTTCGGCTTTAGCAAATGTAGCAAAGGTTTAAATCTATGTAAAACAAAAAAATTAGTAAATAGCAGAAATCTTGATATTCCAACAGACACAAAAACCTAGAAGCCTTACCCCTCCCCTCCCCTGGCAGTCCCTCTTCTGCATGCTTTCCCATTTTCCTAGTTTCAGGGTACCTGAAACTATTTTGTCTGTGATGTGATTTTGTCTATGATGAAAAAATGAATTAAATATCCAACTAGTTTCTCGCTTTTGTTTTTATTGCAGTGTCTTTTTCCGATTTGTATTTTTTTCAAGTTTAGTTTGACCGATTTTTTTCTTTTTGACTTTTTAATTAGCTTATTACAGTTTATTTATTGACTCATAATAAATATTGTGGGTTCCATCCAGTCCAATTTTGCCTAAGACCAAATTTACCATACAAAGTGGCTTGGAAAAAGAATTATGTTAAACAAAGTGGTATAAAAGAAATACAATTCCTTAAAAATATGTGCCTCTTCAGTTGAAAAAACAAAGAATACCAGATCCACGAAACAAGACGTACTAGAAGACGAAACTGACAAATACAACTGCAGCAAACTAGCAGTTTGCATGAACCTCAGATTGTAAAAAATTAAAATTGGGCTTTCTAATATTTTTCAAAGTTAGTTTTAGTGTCAAATATTTACGAAATACTAACAAATCACCACAGCACCAAGTCGCCAGAGGCCGACACAGCCTCTGGACATTATAGGACAGTGTGGTTTTCCATAAGAAAAAGGTGATAAGAACGAGAAAGGAAATTACAGACACTAGCCTGATTTCTGTAGGAATAAAAAAAACTTAGTAATATGAAGATGTTGTAGATAAAATCTTAAGAAAAGGACTGCATCTAAAAATGTGGAATATATATCACTGAAATTGTGAAATACTTAATCCAGCATTCAATTAGTTTGACTTTTGAAATATAAATCCTGCAGAATTGGTCGAGAAGTTAATTATCTTTGGATTTTGCTGAGAAGTTTTTGAATACAGATAAATTTGATTGGATTTGATTTGGATAATTTGAATGCAGCAATTTGGGATGTCGGAGTATGGCGGAAAAATTTGACAGGCTCCCACGTTCCACCGGGCCCCCTCCACAAGGGTGTCTGCCACCGCATAACGTGGCCCTGTCCACTAAAGATAAGTAAACTTTCGATTTGTTATATTATTACTTTCAATATGGTACAGTTTCAGAAGGGAGATTTAGCGGTAGCTCAGTTAAAGGAATACCCCCTCTCGCCAGTTCGGATTGTTAGCATTACAAACCGAGAAAAGTCTACACCCAAATTCGTTGTATTTTGCCACGGATCTCATGACTTTCAGACTGTGGTGGAAGCAAATCTTCTGTCTTATGATATCAAACGCTTGAAAACTTTGGAAGTACAACTAAGGGCGTCAATCATGCTTATCGAGAGTTTGCATCCTCCCCTGATATTTACTTCCAGTTTCATATAAAAGCAAGTTACAAATAGCCCAGGTACTGATTTAACTGCCTCGAGCAAAACTTCTAACCTTCGAAATCAGCTTACTTTAGCACAAAATGATGTAGTAAAGCTTAAGCCTGGCCTAGTAAAAGAGATTGAGAAAAAAGTTCAGGAAAGTTACTTCCATGGCAGGAGCAGAAGGCTCATCACAGCAAGCCACTCTAAACCCAGAACTGATTGTTTCGGAAATTTATGATTCGATCACGCTAGAATACAACGGAAAGTTTGAGAAAGTTGAAAAATTGTTTTCATCTCTGAATGGCCAGATTCAGTCAATAGAGCTTCGAGTTGCTACTATTGAGGAAAAGCTTGACGATTACGAACAGGAGCGTTTGCTTGATTCTTTGTTTTTATTTTTATTTTTTTAGTGAAACAGGACCCCGGAGCTGACCTGGGTACTACTGTTCTAGATATAGCAAAGGAAATGGCTATAAATGTTCAGAAAGAACAGGTGTTGTGGGTGAACCGCTTTAGACTAACGAACGTGACGGCGAGTATCCAAACACCTACGCCTATTGCGCCAGTTCTAGATAAATTCGTGACTAAAAATATGGCGTATACTGTTTTCAAAGCAAAAATTTCAAAGCTAAAATTTTTAGGTTGATAAAAAAATGTTTCGTGATGATGACAGGAGAGCTAAATTATATTAACCTGAAATTCAAAGAAAAACCATTTGTATCCGAGTACATATTTCTAATGTTCGTCTTCCTAGTTACCATTGTTCTATTGATTTTTGGCATTACATTGGCCATCAGCGACACCCAGATAATCAGAAAAGAGGCCGAAATAGTAAGCTGTGCTAATCAAATCGAAATGATTTACTACTATGAATCAATGTTCTACGACTCTCGTCAGTGTTCTACAGCAGACCGATCACTAACTGACGCAATATTTAACCAAATAAGACAATTCTTTAAGGTTGACAAAATGCTACTGTTTGATCGCTGCCTACTAACAAGGAATTATCAAGTGTATCCAAACTATAACCAAGAGTCAACGTCGATAGAAGATAAGTGTATTTGCCACTCAAACTACAGGATAGACAAGGATATCGTGTGTGAAGCTTTGGAAATAGGCATGAAAGAGACCAGTTTAGCTTAGGTCAAATTAATGAAGTTTGAATATACAGAAACTGGAGATATTTTCTAAACTTTACCTTTTCGTATAGCATTTTAATATAATAGCCAAAAAGAAAGTATAACAGTATCCACGCTACATATAAACAGCGAATAGAGAGAAGAAAGTGTTCAGAAATTAACTGAGCAGCCAAACTTGTCAAGTAGCCAAATGTAAGCATAGCCACCAAAAAGAAATTATAGTATGTATAGTAGCCAAAAAGAGAGTATAACAGTATCCACACTAAAAAAAAAAATATCCAGCGTCAATAGAGAAAAAATGTTCAGAAATTAGCTGAGTAGCCAAATCTGCCAAGTAGCCAAATGTAAGTGTAACAGCTAAAAAGAAAGTATATTAGCAAAAAAGAAAGTATAACAGTATCCCAGCTAAAAATATCCAGCGTCAATAGAGAAAAAACGTTAAGAAATTAAATAAAAAAACAAGTTTTTTAACTGAAAGTATACGGGGTAACTGAGTAACCAAATCTACCAAGTAGCCAAATGTAAGTATAACAGCCAAAAAGAAAGTATGTAAGTATTGTAGCCAAAAGAAAGTACAACAGTATCCACAAAAAAATACCCAGCGTCAACAGAGAAAAAAGTTCAGAAATTAACAGAGTAGCCAAATCTGCCAAGTTGGCAAATGTAAGTATAACAGCCAACAAGAAAGTATAGTAAGTATATTAGCCAAAAATAAAAGTATAAGAGTATCAACACTAAAAATACCCAGCGTCAATAGAAAAAAAATGTTTAGAAATTAACTGAGTAGCAAAATCTGCCAAGTAGCTAAATGTGAGTATAACAGCCAAAAAGAAAGCATAGTAAGTATAGTAGCCAAAAAGAAAGCATAACAGTATCAACACTAAAAATACCAAGCGTCAATAGAGAAACAAAGTTCAGAAATTAAATAAAAAAACAAGTTTTTTTAATTGAAAGTATACGGAGTAGCTGAGTAGCCAAATCTGACAAGTAGCAAATTCTAAGTATAATAGCCAAAAAGAAAGTATATAAGTATAGTAGAAAAAAAGAAAGTATAACAGTATCCAAGCTAAGATTACCAAGCGTCAATAGATAAAAAAAAATATTCGGAAATTAACCGAGTAGCCAAAATAATACTTTCTTTTTGGCTATTATACGGTAAAATTATAGCAAACAGTATAACTGGCTTTCGTATAAAGTGAATATACCACTCGATGCCTTTTTTATGCTCTTTACAAATGTAATAATCGCTTCTACCTCAAATTCAGATTTAAGCACTTTTTGACCTCTTAAAAATGACCTAAATATGGGGTATAAAAAAGGCTAAAAACATTGGTCTCAGACCTTAAATACCTTATAACATTGATCTCAAACTTACTGTTTCATTATAAACCCTTTTTTTTTTAATGTTATATAGCCCAGAAGCACTGATTTTCCAATATTAATTTGGATAAATTAATTTTTCCAATGTTATGATGTTTTCTTCTTCCTTGACATCGAATTTTAAATAAAAGCATGCGTTTTTGGTCGAAAATATGAAAACCGACGGAAGAAGGTGTAGATAAATATTCCACGAGGTTTCAATCCTATCCAAAGTGATGTTTAAATTTACAAATATTGAAAATGCCTGCAAATTCAAGCTGTGGAGGTTGCAAAATCAAGCTATTTGAGGCTGCAATTAAATTTTTGCACAAGGATGATGACAGTATTGATAACTGTTACTGTTCCGTATATAACTTACTCTCAACTGTTCCGAACACACCCAGAATCAGTTGATTGTCTTCGGAATCTTTTTCCAAAAATATTAGGGGTTTTGTCACCTCTACAGGCCTTGCTTAATATAGTAACTCTTAATTCTAACCTTAATTCTCATGAGCCTTTCGGATTCGCCTAGAACAAAAAATTTCTCCCTTTCTTAATGATAAATCCTGTATGTAAACAATAGGCAAATTGCAAAATTTACAATCTTTTCCCCAGAGTTGAGGGGGTATGGCATCCCTAGATGCAGAGCTATTATATATTCGGACTAATTTAAACGTGTTGAAAATTAAAAAAGGACTGATCATTGTAAAGGAAAGGGAGCAATTAAAAACGGCAAGAAAAATGGGGAGGATGGCTACCGTCCAATCTCCCTTCAATATCCCCTTAACATACCTTGAAAATTCCAACATATAATACCCCGCGTCATTCCTTATTCATTGCTGATAGTCACTTCTCAGCCATCAAAACATAATTTTATTTTGATTGTGTTTGACATCCCTGTCAAATTTCTTTAAAATTTCGCCTTAATACTCTAAGTTTTCTTTAAAGTCTATGATCAGACA
The DNA here is from genome assembly GCA_010016065.2 of Carybdea cf. marsupialis auct. non (Linnaeus, 1758). Lineage (NCBI taxonomy): Eukaryota > Metazoa > Cnidaria > Cubozoa > Carybdeida > Carybdeidae > Carybdea > Carybdea cf. marsupialis auct. non (Linnaeus, 1758). Next base: position 1,619 of record JAAAKL020010669.1, on the reverse strand, counting down.
TGCCTTCTTTTCTTAACAAGAGCTGAGAGCTCATGTGGCAATTGTGACGAGGTCGGAAGAGCCAAAAGCTCAACGACAAGTCAATTTGTGCAGGTCTCTGACACGCCTACCAGTTTTCGTCGTCCTAGCACGTCCAGAAGCACCGAAATCATCAAAGCACTGGAACTCCCCCCCCCCACCCGCTAACCTCCTCAAATAAAGCGGATCCAGTCCGGTTACGTCAATAAAATATCTACATTTTCTTATTCTAACCACCAAGTTTCATCCTGATCTCTCCACTCTAAGAGTTTTCTAAGATCTCCGGTTTCCCCCTCCAACTCCCCCCCCCCCAATGTCACCAGATCTGGTCGGGATTGAAAATAAGAGCTTTGAGACATGAGTTCCTTCTAAATATCAAAATTTCATTAAGATTCGGGAACCCGTTCTTAAGTGAAAAATACTTCAATTTTTCCGAATTAACACCCCCCCCCAACTCCCCCAAAGAGAGCGGATTAAGTCCGGTTATTTGAATCACGTATCTGGGACTTGTGCTTATTCTTCCCACCAAGTTTCATCCCGATCTCTCCACTCTAAGCGTTTTCCAAGATTTCCAGTTTCCCCTTCCAACTCCCCCAATACCACCAGATATGGTCAGGATTTAAAATAAGAGTTCTGAGACACGAGGTCCTTGTAAATATCACATTTCATTAAGATCCGATCACCCATTCGTAAGTTAAAAATACCTCATTTTTTTAATTTTTCCTCTCCCTCGAGCCCCCCAGATGGTCAAATCGGGGAAGCGACTGTTATTAAGTCAATTTGTGCAAGTCCCTGACAAACCTGCCAATTTCATCGTCCTAGCACGTCCAAAAGCACCAAACTCGCCAAAGAACAGGAAATCTCCAAGTTTCATTAAGATCCAACATCCCATTCGTAAGATAAAGATACTTCAATTTTCACGTTTTCCAAGATTTCCGGTTTCCCTTCCAACTCCCCCCAATGTCACTGGATCTCTTAGGGATTTAAAATAAGAGCTCTGAAGCACAAGAGCCTTCTAACTATCAAATTTCATTAAGATCTGATCACCCGTTCGTAAGTTACAAATACCTCAGTTTTTCTAATTTTTCCGAATTAGAAAGAGAGGGGATCCGGTCCGGTTATGTCAGTCACATATCTAGGACTTGTACGTATTTTTCCCACCCAGTTTCATTCTGATCTCTCCACTCTGTGTGTTTTCCAAAATTTACGGTCCAGTTCCTGTTGTAGATTCTTTGTATGTTTTGACTTTCATTACTGCTCATCGAATTCGTGGAAAACATTTCAAATACGTATTTAAATTGCGCATTTGAAAAGGTGGCCTTTTAAGCAGCTGATCAATAACGTTGTTCAAGATTGGCGATGCCCAAAGGACATGGGAACTAATTAAAAGTTAAATAGCTAGGTTCGTGGATGTAAAATCATCATTGATGACTGCCACAGCATAAAGATATATTCCCTTTACTGTGCTGACTGCAGAGATGACTGGAACAGTCATCTCTGCAGAATTTTGCTTCTTAGAGAATTCCAACTTCGTAAGCAATGGTTACAGCTTAAGATATAAGCCTAGAGAAGGAAACATGTTAAAAAAAACAATTCATAAC
>JAAAKL020010668.1:0-14192 GCA_010016065.2 Carybdea cf. marsupialis auct. non (Linnaeus, 1758) | reverse complement strand
ATGAAATATTTGTTTTGCTGCGATCTGTTGTTTCCACACTGCAGACCACGTGACCGAAAGGTTGATTAGGTCTATTACATGACGCATTAATCGCAGCAAACACAAAATGTGTTTCTCTGAAAGAGGAAAACCAAGATAGTGTCCAGTCCCTTTCATTTTCATGTAGTCATGATATTCCACATTTGGTAGGAAGCGGTATATTGATTTGCAGATAGTACCAGGTGACAGTGAAATACTAAGCAGGTAAACGTGAATGATTGAGATGATAAAGACGAAGGAAGCCATTAGCTAACGGGAAGGGAAGCAAAGGCATGAATCATGAATCAAATCAGGGTTTACAATCACTCACGAGATTAGTTTATCGGTTTATAACACGTGGATCGGCCTTTGTTTGTAAGTTGTTTAAGCAATAAAATGCTAATAAGAGTTTGTTAATATCTCTTTTTGTATGAGATCCCTTTGTTATTAATCTAAAGCAGTTAATTTAACGACAGACACAAAAAGCCATAAAATTAGGTGTTTCTTACTTCCTCGGTTATCGGAATGACATCTCTTCCGATGGAATTGCAACCTTTCCATAGAAAGTGATCGTAAAGTGAACCACAGCATGATCAACGGATCACATGTGCTCATTTGGTAACGACCCAATAATTGGAGCCCCCAAATGGTGATATTCTCATTTTCATCAGAAACGTAACATGTCAATGTGGTAATCCCTCCATTTCTTAGACTCAGACAATGTATTTCTGTGGGATAAAAGGCTTTTATACTACACCGTGTCACCTGAACTTCCCACGGTTGCTTCATCCCATACCTGACGACAGAGTGGAATTCAATAACACTTCTATCATCGCCCTTGACCGAGCTTTAGCTTCGGACAGACAACAGTGAAGAGCATCATGCGGGGGCAGGAGGGGTGTCGCATATAGGTTGATCTTGGATATGTATAGTGTTAAGGGATGTATCGTGTTCAGTGGTAATTTGCGGGTGAACACATTTGGGAAGGTGTTCATTGTCATGAACATAGAATAAGAACCAAACACTATATTAAAGAAAAGATATTTTTTATTCGTAAAATAAACAATGAAAGACTTTGTTAACTAATGTTATGGTTGTTTGAGGGATGGATGGATCTTGGAGAGAAAGGGGTGCAACTGAAGTAGCTGATTCTTGTTTATGTGATGTTACAGATTAGAGAAGGAAGGATAAGGATGGAATACTAAATGTCAACTAGACTGTAGGTAACGTATGTATGTCTAGAATACTGTTACTTCACTTTGATGACAAAAGTAAAGGCGACGATTACTATTTGACACATTTACAAAAGAGTTCATCTTTTATAGCACATTAAAACGTCATAATTATTACATATCAAAAATTGTAAAGTGAGTGACTCGAGGGTAGAAATGTAATAATGCAAAGAAGATAAACTTTATCTAATCCACATTATATTAAACTTCAAGTAAGAAATACAAACATTCACAAGGTTGATCACATACCTTCAATCACCTTTTAAAGTATTCTTTTGATTGTCTGGTTTTTCTTTGCACTTACAAAAACAAAACTTGAACGTATCCTTCTAGTTTTTTAAGTGGAGACTTTTTAGATAATTTTAACGCGGATCTTTAATTGCATTCTGGCTTGCAGATACAGATTAGCTCCATTAAATGGTGTGGAGATGTACCAGATTTTAGATTCCAGAGGCATGAAACATTGAGAGTGTCAATCATGTGCTACGTGGAAACCATAGGAGTATCGGGCCATCTAAGGTTAGGGGGCACAACGTTTTCTACCTCACTTTCAGATTTGAAGCATTTGGGCATATTTGAACTTGGCATCTTCAAGATAATTTTTTATGAACATGACTGAATACTTATATCATGGTCATACCCAAATATGGGGCGATAATGTTTGCAGGAAATTCAACTTCCCACAACTTGGGGAGGGTGCATAAGGTCCCCTGTCCTCTCTCATTCTGTTAAGAGAATTCAAACATGAAACAAGCACTTACCAGTGTGAAGATTAATTGGAATCCCTCGTTAGTAGATCCCAGTCCGAGAGTTTAAGAGCTTAAGCTGGAGGACTAGGACCAGTGAGGAATAACTAGACCTTAAAACCCGATTCTAGTTTCTTATCCGCTTTGTTCCTTGAAGGAATTTTACGGTTGCAATTATTGTTTACATATCATCCTGTTTGATTCCCATATTATACAACCATGCGCAGCACCGATCGAGCTATGAAATTACTGGTGGTTATTTCTTAATAAAGGAATTTCTCAAATACAATTGAATGGATTCCACACAAAGGGCGGTTCAAACAATAGACAGCTTTTGCTGTTGACAATAAACATATTCTACAAATTTGCTGTCTCACGATCTTCTAAATAGTCTCTGAGTGGCAGCGAAGTCATTCAGTCCGTATCGTAGCTGAATAACGAGCAAGGTTGGCCTAAAACAAGATCGTCGCATTGGAATAACATGGTAAGGTTATATGCAAGACTTGAAAACTCTTTCAAATTTACAATATATACTTAATACGTAGTTTATTGTTGATAGACTGGCGTCATAAGGTATTTTATAATTAACTTACTACTCGATACTAAAATTTGTCTTTTCCAAAATGACCATCTTTCAACTTATCGAATATTAGGATTAGTACCATCGACATATTCCGTTATTTCTAAACACCCATTGCTACTTCAAACGTCTACTTCAGTTGACGAAGATCTTTCTAGATGGTAACTCTTCAGCGTCTCTCCAGTTGACTTGACGATATTTAACAGTATTTGAGCCTGACCGAGAAACGATTATGTCTACTAGGTAAGCAAACACTGTTGGTTATAAAATGGGAAATAACATTACACATGAGAACAAAAGACTTTCCTGTCACCGCCGTGTTCAAGTATCTTCTGTCTGTAAGTTGAAGCAATTACTTTTTAAAGTCGGTTATTGTTTCATCTTTTACTAGCATTAGCAAGTGGCGTAGCCGGGGACATGCATGGTATGTTAACCATACCCTAGGAGAGGACATCAGCGTAAAATAGGATACCCTAGTTTAAGTCTGCCTCTTAATTTAAAAGTATATTGAAATAAAAAAGAATGTTCCATCATTTTATTTTCTGTTTTCACACTCAATGAATTGTAATGACCCTTTTCCCACACTGACTTCTACGTGTTTTGTAAAACTTTACACTGTTTCACATATTTTTCAAACATAGCACATTAACACACCATGCCCGTCTTGCAAATTTTAAAGTGCAGGGGCCAAAATAATCCGCGTGGCCCCTGATTAAACATGTTGATTGAGTAAAGTTATAGAGTGCGGGGCCCCTTTTAGCCACCAAAAGCGCGGGGCTGGTACCATGAATCCCACCTAAAGCCACCACTGCTAACGGCAGTAAAATCTTAAATAAGGATTTTCAGGAAGGGGCTTGAAATGTGTCCTTCTGGGTTACAAAATGGACAAATTGGAAAACATCCTCTGGAAGCATCCCGTATTCCCTGGGGGAGGGAAGTGAATGAATATACTACTTAATATCGATGTGTTTCGATCGATAATGGAGTACTAGATTTGCCAAAGCCAAGCTTTCTGAATAACTTTGTAAGCAGTGATAATCATACACTTCAGCTTTCATTGACATCTCACGCTTGTTGTCTAAATAGATATCCTCTATTTATTATCCAACCTGAACACAACATAGAAAACAGGAGAGAACGGTCACTCTAATTGCATTCTTGTGCTACCCTGAGAGGCAAAATATTGTTTAATTTTTCTACTTTCGGACAATGTGGTTTGACTTTATTTCCACAATGGAAAGGACAGCCCTTATAAATAAAGTATCAAAGGCATGAATCTTTCCTTTTAGAAGCAATTATAGTCTCAGTAGAAGGAAACCAGTTTGTGACACCAAATAATACTCGAGATAGCCAAAATATAATAATTTTCTAAATAAAGTTTTAAGATGACAGCGTTGGGCAATGGACAAAATCGGTATGAAAGAGTGAGAAGACGCACTGGCTTAGAGAAGATGTCTTTTTTAATGCGAATGCCTGAATAAATACATATAATAGATGTAATTGCTTCATATTGTCCCTTGTCAGTCGGACGAGATTAGTCTGTAGATTTCTTTCATTGAGACTATACTCATCATCTGCAAAAGAGCTATGCCAAATGTCTTTTCTTACCTTCAGGATTACTTCATCTCCTTTGATGACGTAGCACTGTAGTCTGAGCTTCACCATAGATTCTCTTTTTATTGATTGGTCTGCTTTGTAATTCTTCCGTTAAACTAAGGGAGCAACAATAACAAGTACATTATCTACCAAGCCGGGACACTTGATTGATACGTAATTTAATGAATCCATGCCAGAACAAAGCATCCAAGATCTTTTCATTGCTGATATCAAACCATGACTTTGTCTTCATTGAAATCGGATGGTCAAAGTCGGATTCCCTATAGTACAGACTTTAATATACAGCATAATATCATCTAAGACGAATTTCATTTCTATCTATATATCTTTATACAATTTTAAACGTATAACATTCAATAAACTGTTAAACCTTCCATTAAGTAAAACGCCATGTTAGTGGAATTCCCTTGATGTTATACAAATTGGGAGAATGAACTGTTTTGAATCCATTTTGCATCTTTGTTCTTGAGAATCACGTTGAGTTTGGTTTCCAAGTTATTTCTAAAGCCTGTAATATATGCTAAAATTTTTGAGATTTTAATTTGATTGTCAAGAACTCTGACAGATTCAAAGCTTACTTCTCCGTCTTCTTCTTCTTCTACTTCTTCTTCTTCTTCTACTTCTTCTTCTTCTTCTTCTTCTTCTTCTACTTCTTCTTCTTCTTCTTCTTCTTCTTCTTCATTTTCTTCTTCTTTTACTTCTGCTTCTTCCATTCACATGAAGTAACATGTCACTTCTTATCATCGCTGATGTACTGATATCGCTGTACACATCTTCTTAAGGAGGCTCATGCAATTAATGCCCCCACGTGACTCAGAGAAACACTGCTCATTGCTCTTTGACCTTCAAGCGATACTATGCTATGGAACATGGTAGTAGCTCGGATTTTCAAGCCAGTCCTTCATGAAATTCGAAAGCGATCAAAGAGAAGCCCCCAACAGAAACACTGTAGTCCAGGAAATTGTGGAAAGTATGCTACCAAAGATAACTTAGATCCTTTTGAAGGTTTTACTGTGTAACTGCTCTGAATTCCCATTCGTGCTCAACTGATAGTTCCAAATCTATTCATTGCGGAGACAAAATCTGACTCTTTCTGAGTAACGTAGAACAAGAAAAGGCCCATATACGGACTGAACGTTTAAATGAGAAGTCAATAGAAATTCACATTTCTTTAAAAAATATTCAGTCACAACTAATACCTTTTTACATGGAAGGACGCTACCATCGTAGCGTCGACGATGAAATCTCAGCGTCCGTCTATCCAAAAACGTGTGTTCGTATGAACATTGGGTCAACAGCGGAAAATCAGGGCCTGAATGCCTCACTCCCACGTTCCCAAATCTCTAGATTAAGGAGAACACCGAGATTTGTGATTGTACAGTCTGTTATCTATCGACCTAAAATTCAACTGGTCCCACTAGATACAACACTGTTATTATAATATACACTTTACCGATGACTCATTAAAACTCTGCCTACACGTCTTCAGCTGACACAACTGCACAACAAGAAAAACACAACCTACACAGTTGTGCCTACTCACATAGATATTTGATACCACAGTAACGGGAAACAATGTAACTTTAAAACTACTAATAAACTACTCGGAACTTGTAATTAGTGATCAACTTTCTACACCTTGCTTTCCGGGAAGTATCTCTTGCTGACAGTGGTTGCATCAGAACTTCCTTTCTTACATCCACATTTATTGCTGTGATTGTCTTGAAACTTGTTTCTTGCAGCTAGAGCAAAGATGGCTATTGACGCTGAAAAATTCCACTAACTCTCGTTTTCTCTCAGCGTACAACTGACGCTGGGATTGTGTGACGCAGCGTTTGTCAGTGTCCAGGCTTGGCATGTGAAAAGGGTATAAGACAACAAACAAATGAAAGATTTAAATATTTTCTGCTTTGATGAAGACATATTAAAAGAATTGAACGAATCGCACAAAATGAATTATTAGACTCCCAGGTTATATTACTCGGTTTTGGATTTGTGAGTGGTTCAATCTGATTCTAAGATTTGCTATTATGAGTCTTGCTAAAAGCATCTTGTTGCAACATTTCCATCATTACAAAAATCTTTATACATCATTTTCATAGGCCTGGAGACCCTCAGAAAATATACAAAATGAATGTCCTTCCTATTAATGAGTGGATTTGCTTTAGAACAATTATTGGGCACTTCGCATTGTATGTGCGCTCATGTAATCTTGCTCAATTGAAAACTACATCGATGACAACATTCAACAAGACAACGCGTTTGGAATAAATCAGAGAACAGACAGGGAAACGTAGAAGAGGTCAGGGGACAATTGTGAGCGACGTATTGCCATGTGAATTATATTAATCAATTGTTGACAGCCAGACAAGAGATAATATGAGGACTAGGTGCAGAATGTAGCGTGCTAATGTGGCATTGCTAGCACTGCCCCTGTTATTAAAGGCGACGACAAGATTTATGCCTCTGCTTAGCAGATTTGTTTTTGCTTGATATTTCACTAGTAGTGTGCCATTTTCAGTGATTCATAGATGTTTCAGTGCAGCAGAGTAAGTAAATAGTAACTGCTCCGTATTGTGAATGACAAAATGTTTTACTTCAATTAATTCTTAGATCCGGACAAAATTATCCCTGTTTGGATTGGGTCTGCTGCTGCTTTGTCACTTTCACAAAGTGATTAGTCAGGTAGATAGTCTTTGTTTATTTAATCAATTGACGTTGATATAATAGATAAGAGGAATTTGGGAATTAGTGGAGTGGAGATGTTTATTAAAGTAAATAAATAGTACAAGAGAGTACAAATCCCAATGTCATTTACCTTGGTCTTGTCACATTCATCACTTCCTATTTTCAATCCAACAAGAGAATTTAAAATCATTTTTTCTGCTCTTAATGATCAGGGATCCTTATGGGACGGCTTCGCAAGCACCTACATTTTCAGAAGTTATTCTATACTAACTCAAATTCTTCCATAATAACATTAAAATACGTTCAGGGATTGTGTAGAGAGTATTTTCTTTTCACCTTTTTAGGAAGCCAAATTACGAGGTTAGACTGTAATGATTTCTGTTCAGCTTCCTTCCATCTACGTCCATCAATTGAATTCATAATAAGTCCATATGAAGTCCGGCTTGTAGGGTTATATCACCCAGTGTATTTTTGGTTGACATGTTTTTATTCATTCCCTCGATATTTGGTAGACCACAGAAGAGCGCTAAACTAATGACAGTGCTGATGCCATAAGACGTCTTCTAACAGCAGATATTGTGGACACTGATTCTCCTTCTGTCGGAAAATAGATTCATCACCTATCAAACTATTTCCTTTTTCAGGAATCCTACTATCAATTAAGTTCTAGTTCAGCTGAAAGAATCCTTGCATTTTTCCATAAATTTTACATTTATCACACGGGTGGATAATTAGCCATAATCAGCGTAACAATAAAAGTTGTTTTGCTTCAAAACGTTTGATGTTTCTTCTTTTTATCATTTTATATCGTATAAAATTTTGAAAGGTATATCTTATACTTCAAAATTTCAGTTATCAGCATCCAATTGTGGGAGTACGTGGAAATGTATCAGAAACCCAGGGCAGTGTACATCCGAGGGCGACTGTGCATACCTGATCAAGTATAAATACGACGTCGGGAACCAGACAGTGGAGATTGCCATGAGTGTCAGAAAACCCAGTGTCAAGTGGTTTGCACTTGGCTACAACAACAAAGAAGCTATGGTATATTCAATTACTTTGCTTTCTTATCATCACTACCATCACATCATTATCATAACTAATAATTCAAATTGCTGTTCATCATATAAAAAAGATTCGATTCGATTGAAATGTCCAACTATTCGATTAATTGAATAACACACCTCCTGAGTTTAGAGAAAGTGTCTACAAGACAGTAAGTACCCATATCTAATTTTCATGTGTATTCACGGAGACAAGGCTTGACCTTAATAAAATAACAACCATCCATGCAGCGGAGCTCTGGAGTTGCCGTCTCCTCAATTTTTGGCATGTGACTTAAATGACAGGAAGTCATTAAAAATTGTTGACTCACTAAACGAAGAGCAGTCGATCATGCAAGCTATTTTACCGTTGATAAACAGATGTCTCCTTTGTGTCTCAGGCGAAACCAAGAGAACCTGTGACAAGTGATTCATTCTAACTAAGTTTGACAGGTTGTTGAAATTGAACTAATGAGAATTGGATAAATGAAAATGCGATCATTTGCTAACTATTGCTATTTCTTAGTTCTCTGTTAGCTGATCTTCAAGTCGACTCTCATTCTGACTGTCATTAAAATGGTCATAACTTTAGGTTTAGCTCTGTGATTTAGCCTCCCCAGCATTTTTTGTTGTTTAAATACCCAAACATTGATTTGATTGTTGCGATGGATGGTAGGGCTTATTATATCATTAGTTTTTAAAGTTGTAGGGATTTTTCTTAGCTTATGAACAACCCTACCTGTCTTTTATCTTCTCTTTAATTTTTTGATTTCCTTGCGACTGTCCAACTAAAGAACTTGGATTGGTTTGAGTAGTACTATTATTATTTGCCCCATGCCTCAAACTATTTTTCTCTTCCTGTCTCAACAATTCCGTGAAATGAGGATGATCATTATTTTTATCCGCCGATCATTTTGTGAATCCTATGATACGTGTGTGATATTCCTCTACTAATTAAGTCTTCGGTTTTAACTTGTAATGTCATTCTCTTAAAATTTTATTGGCTGTCAATGTTTCTTACTGAGGAAAAACTAAGTAAAAAAGTCAAAAGGTAGAATTCAAGACAGTTTTATTTTTAGGCGACAGATAATGAACCTGTTTTTGTACATTATTAAAATCTAAACAGGACAAATGTTGTAGGTCTTTCAACCACTACTTCCATTAGCCAAATGCTTCTCTTCAATCTCACCTGAAATTAGTGTCAAAATAATGCCCGTCGATAAATGATGATAATCGATTAATTATTCTCATCGATTAATTATTCCCATCAATTAATTATTCCCGTCGATTAATTATTCTTATCAAACTGTTTGTGCCTCTGATCCTTGTTTTAATTTCTTAAGTGTTTCTCTTTGTTCTTCTTACTTTCTAGGATGGAACACAAGGAGATGTTTGCATCGCAACTACGAAGTTAATCAGAGGATTCCGTAATTCCATGTATTCATTTACACCTTCGGTTCGTATCTCTCTACTTTGATTTCTTTTCTTTAACTTAACTCTTCCACCTTTTAGTGGTTTTCCCTTCCTTTTCTCCTTTTCACGCTCTTTCAATTCCCGAAGCACGGTTCCAGACTGAAAAGAGGAGCTATAAAGTTTGCATATATTAGTAAAGTTACTTTGCCTGGTCACCTTGTCTGATGTGGATGTGTTTCTTGAGAAAACTGGACTTGTCGTATTTTCAATAACTGAATGGCGTCTGGATGGCACTATTCATGATGGTAAAATGTGTCCTTCTGGTTCTTTTGTGCCACAGAAAGACTAGAAAATGAAAAAGAGATGACTTTGCAGTGTTTGTAAAGGAAAAATAGTCTGGTACAGGGATCCGGGAGTTTAAATTTCTCCAAATTGGGTGTGTGAAATTCAATCCACTGTTTTGATGTACAAGCCCCAAATCATGAAATTTAGAAAACTTTCTCTCAAGATTTAAACAAGATGATTTTTTTACGCTCTTTTTTAAACGGTGAGCTTGAGAGGCACAGACGCTGTCAATAAAAAGGATTTAAACCTCGTTTTCATATTTTGTTGGTTGAGTGCAAACTTTCCGTAAGTGCCCTCGGTTGATACTAAATGGTGTGCGCTTGCTTTACAAAGCGTCAGAAACGAAATGAATGCAACAAAAGACGTTTTTCCTCCTCAAAATTGTTATTTCCACATGTTCACATTTAGAGACCAGTTTTTTATATTCCTTGAGGGAAACCGACATTATCTTTTTGTCAAGCTATCATTATGAAGTTATCCAACCGATAACAAAGGAAACATTTATGAAAAAATGGCACATTTGTCGGAATAGATTAGCTAAATCTGTAGAAATTACAGGGAAGTACGGTAAGCAGATGTAAGTATTTGGAATGTTACAAGGACAATGTTCATATTGAAGATGAAATTTGAGCTCGAAGGTGTAGTTTTCGCCTTTTAAAGTATTCCATGATTTACACTGGTGATCATCATTATTGTGGATTATAACCCATGATTATGATTACCAGGGAATGATACAACTTTCCTTTATAACTGTCATGATCCTCTATTGTCACAATCTTCACAATTATCATCAACACCACTATTACCACCAGTATCATGATGCGCATCATTATCACCGTCATCATCATCATCATTACTATTATCTTCATTACCATCATCATCACTAGTATCATCATGATCATCGTGATAGCCATCGTCGTCATTATAATCATCACCACTATAGCTATCATCATCACTATCGTCATTGTCATCATCATACATCACCCTAAATTATAATGATATGTTTATAACTGTTTCTAGTGTCAGAATGCTTTGCGTGAACGTTGAATGCCGTGACAATCGAACGTTGGCATTAACCCTCTCTCCTCTATCTTGCTTGTTACAGAATCCCGTGTCAAAGGTTATTTCAATTGCTGAAAGCAACGGTGCACTGATTTGCAGGTAAAGTATATATTTTAAGCATGCAGTTCTTTTGACTTTCATATCCTTCACTACATTACTTGTGTCCCAAAAAGGGAAACATGTCCACTATCTTTTTAAATGACAATGTTACAATATGTAGCTATGTCAACGTATAGTCTACTTCCATTACATATCACATTCAAAACAATTGAATACTGGTTTAATTGAAACACGAAAGCAATTTTTAAGCAGGGAATGCAAGAACTGGGGAAGGTGGAGGGGGCAAAGACGGTTTCCTGTCCAGTTCTGTGGCCAGAATTATTAGGGGTTTTTTTTCCTACTCACAGACATTCTCGATGTGGACGATTGAGTTTGTAAAACCATAACAAATTAAAATGATTTTCATGATTTAATTGAAATTGAAATTCATGATCATCATTTAATTCGTGCCGAGTCCTTGATAGAGCGTAGTTACTATCAAAATTCAGAGACTAGCTTAAACTCTCGACAACAAGAAGAGATGGGGAGACATATGGACCACCATTCCTCTCCAACTGACTGGTGTTAATCGTATTGAATCAAGACTCTTCCTTCCTCTGATTTTACGCTGAATTATAACTTTCAGTGGTAAATCGGAAAATCCTTTGATCTTCTCAAATGCGCAGTTTTTTTCCAGGAGAACATTCAACAGTGTTGCTCTCCTGATAAATTCTTCAATAGTGGGGCTTCTGCCTGTCATGGTAGACTTCCTATTGATAAGTAATTGCCACCGCCGTAGATGACTTTCAATCTTACCATGCTCTTTAGTTAAGTAGCCTCCTATTCCATCCCGTGCAAACCTCTCGTGTTTCTGAATTTGAGAACTATCTGTCAGATACCTAATTTTAATACAAGTTGCACTAGCTCAGATTCTCAAACATTTTCTCTCAAAGGTTTGAAAAGGGTGTAAAGTCTCAGGTAGATCTAACAAAACCGTGGAAAATTGTCATAGCTTTTGGAACTGATGTTTCAAACCAGGGTAGGTAGAGGGTTTGTCTACTTTGCTTCTTATTATGAATGCATAGATGTGTATGAACGCATAAATGTGTATGAACGCATAGATGTGTATGAACTCATAGATGTGTATGAACTCATAGATATGTATGAACGCACAGATGTGAATGAACTCATAGATGTGTATGAATGCATAGATGTGTATGAACGCATAGATGTGTAGGAATGCATAGATGTGTATGAACGCATAGATGTGTATGAATGCATAGATGTGTATGAACGCATAAATGTGTATGAACGCATAAATGTGTATGAACGCATAAATGTGTATGAACGCATAAATGTGTATGAATGATTATTATTAGTTATATAACATCGATTTGCCTAGAATTCCGATATTGAAATGAATAGTGAGCATTGACATTTAAATAAGTCAGTGGACAAACACTGTTGATGCGTAACTTAAGAAAGGATAAGAAATGTTTTAGATACTCTAGATACCAGCAATGTTACCTTCGCTGTTCATTTGCGTCAGATGCAAGTATAATTGACATGAGTTTAATGCTGATTTGTTATAAAGAAGAGGTGCGTTGTAAAGTAAGTCCACAAACCGTCACAAAACGTTTCATTACAAGCGATTATTCATAGGAAAAAAGAAAGCACAAAAGAAAGTGTATTGTAATTTTCAAATATCCTAAGTGAAAATAACGCAACAGACTATGTGATGAAACAATACACAAGCTTGCACTGTCTCCTACGCTTGCACTGTCTCCCAAGCTTGCACTGTCTCCCAAGCTTGCACTGTCTCCCAAGCTTGCTCTGTTTACCTAGCTTGCACTGTCTCCCAAGTTTGTACTGTCTCCCACGCTTGCACTGTCTCTCACGCTTGCACTGTCTACCAAGATTGCACTGTCTACCAAGCTTGCACTGTCTACCAAGCTTGCACTGTCTACCAAGCTTCTGCCTGGTACATTTAATAGTGATGAAAGTGGTACTACTTGATAAATAGAAACTCGTTTTGTAACAATTGGCCAACAGTAGGAAGAGTTTCATTTTTGGATGTTACAAGAGTTGATTTATTCTTCATACTAATGTATGACTTTGATACAGTGAGTAGTTCACTTCTCATCTGTACCAGAAACGGCCCAGAGTTCGATTTCCCTGGACAGGCTGTTGGAGATGTCCGATGTATGCGGGCTCCAACAAAGCTCCGATCAGTGGGTCTACAAAGATTCAAATCTTGTCATCTTCATCATCATCCACTCCTTTCATTTTCCTGCATTCTCTTTCATAATTTTTCACTAGTGATTACTAGGAAACAAGGTAAACAAGTAGAGAAGGACGTGAAGAGTGTTGCACTGATTTAAACATTTAGGACATGATCTGGTGGCAGATCTTTCAATTTCAGTCAAACAGCGCTGTATTCATCTTTCTTTCTGTGTATAGGAGTACCTCTGAAGCATTCTGGGTCCGACAGATCCATCCTTGGAAATTACAAATTGGCAGAGGAGCCTGTAACTACTGAAAGCCCTAAACAAACCACACCCCTAAAGAATACAACAAGCCCAAAGAATAGTACAGTCATGCCCACTCATACTCAGGCCCCGAGTAATAACAGGACAAACACAACAGATGACAATGGCAACCATGGCAATGGAATGTCCGGAAATGGTACATAACCTTATCTAGCCTTTTCGAACACTGAGTATGTCCTGATTCAGGTTGAGACGAAAGACTCGAACACTGAGTATGTCCTAACGCAGATCGAGACAACAGATTCGAACACTGAGTACGTCCTCATTCAGGATGAGACAACAGACTCGAACACTGAGTATGTCCTGATTTAGGTTGAGACAAAAGGTTTCAACAGTCCATATGTTCTAAATTCAGGTCGAGACGAATGGTTTGAGCACTGAATATGTCCTGATTCAGGTTGTGACGAAAGAGTCGAACATTGAGTATGTCCTGATTCAGGTTGTGACGAAAGAGTCGAACATTGAGTATGTCCTGATTCAGGTTGATACGAAAGGTTTGAGCATTGAGTATGTCCTGATTCAGTTTGTGACGAAAGGTTTGAGCATTGAGTATGTCCTGATTCAGTTTGTGACGAAAGGTTTGAACACTCCGCATGTTCTACATTCAGGTCGAGACATGTTTTGAGCATTGAGTATGTCCTGTTTCAGGTTGAGACGAAAGAGTCGAACACTGAGTATGTCCTAATGCAGATCAAGACAAAAGATTCGAACACTGAGTATGTCCTGATTCAGGTTGAGAGGAAAGGTTTGAGCATTGAATATATCCTGATTCAGGTTGAAACAAGACTTCGCCTATTAAAACAACAACAGTAAATGGAATGTCTCTCAATCTAACCACAAACGTTTATCATTTTAAAAAG
>JAAAKL020010667.1:0-14192 GCA_010016065.2 Carybdea cf. marsupialis auct. non (Linnaeus, 1758) | reverse complement strand
ATCTAAGCGTGGTTACAAATGATGAGGCAAGCATCGGTACATTTGTTTACAACTTACGTCATACGCTATTGTACTAACGACTACCGTGCACAGTGTGAAAACAAATGCAGTAAGATCTTGCAAAGACTGTGACGATTAAAGTTAAAGACAAATCATGGAAAATAACGTTTTAGTGATTACGAAATAACTGTTTTGACACAGTCCTTGTGCAACTTCCGTTCAACAAGCGTAGCTCAACAATCTCACAATAGGGGGAGGAGGGGGGGGGGGATTTTGCTGCTAGAGATATACATTTGGAGTAAACTTATGATCTTATAATCCCTGCAACTATGCAAGAGGTGGTTAAACGTATCTTTTAAAATTGTGAGGAAAGGGTTATTATATAATAACAATCACAAGTTACATCTATGAGCACGAATGTAACATAGAGCAGTAATCTGCCTGACTGAGGTCGTGGGATGGAATTTACATATCGATGCGCAAGAACCTCGTAGAATAAAGGACCAATAACACGTAATTTTAGGTCAAATTTTGCTTTTGAATGAGGCCATTATTGGGATGGGCTTAAGAAAAAATTACGATCATGAGAAACCCTATCCTTTTGTGCTGCTAAGGAGGAACTGTCTGAATGCGAACATTTGTATTTTCTAACATGTTGACCGTACTTGTTCCCTCCGAGACGAAAAGCGAGTGTCAAAATTTACACCAACTGAACAAGAACAAACAATGCACAGACGACAGAGCGTCGTAAAAGGCCGCGAATGAATACCTTGACCAAAAGCGTGTTGACTTTGTGTACAAATCGAGCAAACATTCTAGTGGTGCCCAGATCTCTTTCAAAGTTTGTTATGGGGTCGCATGATGGCGGAGCCTGTTGGCATCGATGCAGACCAGAGTTTAGAGGAAACCGATGGAGAATCAGTAGAAAGTACAGTAAATTTAACAGATGTGGACCTTGATGACATCTCAAGACGGCTTATCAATGGAAAGTTTCTTTTAACTGCTTTAGAGCTGCATACTGAGCTCATTGAGAGGCGGTGCGAACTCCCCCGCCTCCGTGACTTCTTTTCGAATCCAGGAAACTTCGAAGCTCAGGCTAGGTTGGATGCGATATTCCCAAATAGTAAGTTGTATCTTCTTTATCATTTAATACCCTTTAATTTTGGTTTCTATTCCAAGCCCACGATGATCAGGGTAATCAATTTTCAAGCTTAATCACATGACTAATGAGGTGTTTAATTGAATAGCCTAGGCATCCCCTGCATTATTGAAGTAGCTATCGTAGGCGCCTGCAAATGATTGATCGCTACGTGTATTAAGCATCATTTATGCGCCGGTAAATGAAGTACTAGCTCTTGTTTAACACAGAAACAGAAATTTTGGTTTCCAATTGCAAACCATGCATCTTAAAGCGGCCTAACGTACATACAGACACCTCAAATCCAATATATTACCACATACAGATCTATGTAGTGTTCTTGAAGCAGCCGAGCGGAAAACAGGTCCTTTATTGTGACAAATACTCAGCACGTTCAGCATGATAACACAAACATTCCATCTATTGTGTTTTACTTTTCTCGGCGTTATGTAAATTTTACACTTGAGGTACCCAATGTTTGTCGACGGCCATTGTAATTCCAGTACAGATACCAACTTTGGGTCGCTACGTTCAACGTATTTTAACATTATTTGAATTTAAAATGTTCCTAAAGTAGATGTTTTACGATACTCCGCATCAAAAATATTTTTGAAGTGCTATAAATATGCTACCAATCGCATGGAATCCCTTATTCTGACATTCTCAAGCAGGGATAAGGCCTGCTCTGTTACACCAACTAGCTCAGTGTCATATTAATGCCTTTGTTTTACATAAACTAACTTTTCACCAATTATCATCTTTTTGTCTATCATCAGGGATTATGTCCTCTTTCCATAACATCTTGTACTATGTCTGCCCTTACTAGTATCTCTGCACCACTTCAGTTCACACCACCAGAATTGCTATTTCTCAATTTCCAAATAGGTAGTGCCCATCTCCTCATTGCTGAACTTCTTATGACCAACATATGCCAACTCTGCTTCTCCCCTGTAACTCCACCACTTCTCTGCATCTCCAAAATTGTTTTGATGTTCACTCTGCTCACTCCTGGGATGTCATAATTCAAATATTTATTCCTCCTCTTTTTTATATTTTCCCATTTTGAGATATTCTAAACTCTCCACTCATTTTCCTGTGGATGAGATCCTACTATCTTTTTGAAGCTGAACAAATTTAATGGCTGCATCAGGACAATAATACCCTCGTGACAATGATGTCTTATGGCACAGTTTAAGCAACTGGAAGGCTAGAGAGTGCTTTTTAAACTTGGTTTGTAATCTCTCTAGGGATGGTGTCACAATAGGAATACTTGTCCTGACGTGCTTGTAGCAGGTTTGATGGCAGCAATGACAGCTCTTAGAGCTTTATACAACTGTTTTAACAATGCCAGAGCTTGCAAAGAGGGTATGCAGAATAGAAAAGTTGTTGGAAACATGCAGCCTCCAATTGTTATCCAGCAAATCCATCAGCACTCTGTCAATGATGTAAGATTCAGAATTGGTACTGTGAATGTTGGGATAATGGGTGGTAGGTCAAGTGAGGTAATGGAAATGGTGTGAAGAAGAGGAATATATATTTGTTGTATTCAGGAATCTAGGTGTAGGGGAGCATCTGTGAGACTGATGGTTGGTAAGGATAGCAGGTATACCTTGCATTGGGTAGATGAGTGAGATGGAATGGGTGGGTGTTGTATCCTTTTAAATAATAGTTGTGTGACAAAAAGTTATTGATGGCAAAAGAGTAAACAACAGGATAAAGTTATCAGTTTACCAGACTTCAATGATCATTGTCTGTGTATATACCCCCAGTATAATTTAGATGACAGTGACAAAGACCAGTGTTATGATGATCTGTTGTTGGTTGTGTCAAAGCTTGATAAGAAGGACACTGCTTTTGTTGTGGGTGATTTTAATGGGCATCTTGGAGACATGGCCTCTGGTTAGAAAGGTGCACACAGGTGGCTTAGGTTATGTAGACAGGAACCCTGAAGGGGAACAGATTCTAGAGTTCTGTGATGCAGCTAATATGTTTGTTAGCGACACCGTCTTCACCAAGAGACAATAGAGGTTAGTGACTTGCAACTCTGGTGGTTTTAGAAGGCAAATTTACTACATCCTAGTAAAGAGAAATAAAAAGAAATTAGTTAAGGATGACATACTTATAGCTGGAGAGGATTTTCCCCTCAGCGTAGGTTACTTGTGTGTGATCTCACAGAAGGCAAGGGGTCAAATAAAGAAACCTTACCAAGGCAGTAAGTGTGTAGATTGAAGAATCAGAATGTAAAGCATACCTATGAGGCACACTTACGGTATAACCTTGACAATGCAACAGGTTCTTTGAATACATGCCTATTGAATGCCACAGATTCAACCAGTGGATGGATAAAGGGTCCTGTATGACACAGGGGAACATTGTGATGGAATGAGAGTGTAGAGAAGCTATAATGGAAAAAAAGGCTTCATAAAGCACATCCAGTGTTATATAAGATCTCAGATATATGCTGCCACAAAACTAGCTAATGAGCAAAACATGGCTAATATTTTGAAATGATGATGATGAATGTAAAGCAAAATTTAAGGTAGCATACCAGATCTCAAAGACAAACCAGGATGTTGTAGGTAAGAAATGCATCTGGGATGACACTGGCCTTTAGCCCCAACACATAAGCGTTAAGGTCAGGCATGGAAATCACATTATCAGCAGTTGGTGAATGAAGGGTTTGAATGGGACAGGGACAGCCTCTTGGCAGTTGATCCAATAGAAGCTCCTACTACATAATGATATGAGAGTTGGTAATTGATAAGCTGAAAAATATCAATGGGAGCTGGCCCTACTGGTATAGTTGTAGAAATGTTGAAAGCAGTTGGAGATGCCTGCATTAATGCTGTCATTGATTTATTCAATATAATCATCTGTGGTTGCAAAGTTCCTGGTGATTCATCAGGCAATGCACTCTGTGATACCATGACAACACAGTGACATCAGCCTACACAATGCAAACATTCATTTCAGAAAGGTGATGCCACAATGATCAACTTCCAACATGAACAAGTTCACAGTCTAGACCCATTTTGCTGTAAGTCACTCTTCACCACTTAACCCCATGTCTTGCCATGCTTACCTCTTCCCAAGTGTCCATCAACTACCAAATCCTTATATTACTTTACCCATCATCACATCTTTCTACATGCCCAAAACATTGTAATCTATATCACTGAATAGAGTCCTTGATACTTTCTAGATCAACTAGATGAATCAGTAGCAATATAAAAGGAAATTTTCTAATATGTCCTGTTTACCTATTTATACCCCGGTCAGGTGATTCATCTGAACAGATCACCCAGAGAATATCCTTGCTCTGTATGGAAGAAAGTTGTTGGCAGCAACTCCATATTCTGTTGTGGCCGTAACCACTAGGTCCATAAGAAATGCAGTGTTGGAAGGGGAAACTGACTAAGGTTATGAACTTTCAGTGTAGGACTTGTATAGGGGTACCTACATCCCCTTTAGAACCAGGCTTAAGGCGTTATGAGTTTATGAGTTGTGTTGCTTAGGCAATATGCTTAGCTCCAATGGAAGTGTAGAAGAGAGTGTTTTTGCTAGAATCAGATCAGGATGGAAGAAGTTCAGGATGCTTCTTCCTGCCCTAATGACTAGAAGTTTCTCTCTTTGCAAGAAAGGCAGGATAAACCAGGCATTTGTTAGAAGTATCCTTGTTAATGGCAGCGAGACTTGGGTATTAAAAAGAAACTGATTTATCAAGGTTGGAGTGAAATAAGATGAGAATGGTTTGATGGATGTGTTGTATAACTTTGAAAAATCATCTGAGGAGTTGCGAGGTCTTCTGGGCTTAGAAAGTATCAAGGACCCTATTCAGCGATATAGATTACAATGTTTTGGGCATGTAGAAAGATGTGATGGTAGCAACTAGGTAAAGAAATATGGGGATTTGGTAGTTGATGGACACTTGGGAAGAGGTAGGCCTGGTAAGACATGGGGTTAAGTGGTGAAGAGTGACTTACAGCAAAATGGGTCTAGACTGTGAACTTGTTCATGTTGGAAGTTGATCATTGTGGCATCACCTTCCTGTAATGAATGTTTGCATTGTGTAGGCTGATGTCACTGTGTAGTCATGGTATCACAGAGTGCATTGCCTGATGAATGTGGTATGCCTAAAGTTGTGCTCTTAGGAGAGCAAGCCTGTGTAGTGTAGTGGTTAGCACGCTGGACTGCAGTATGGAAGGCCGTGAATCGAAACCTGGCACAGGCACCAGTTTTTCAATAGGTTATGGGCCCAGACACTTGAGTCAACTGGAAACATGAGGGTGGCAAGCCATGTGATGGGGTATGCTTGGTGCCAGCGGACCATCGAGGTAACCATGTGTTGGATCATGGGTGGCGAGCAAGGTTGGTCAACACCTGGATGCTCACATTCAGGGGGAATGTTGGAAGTTGATCATTGTGGCATCACCTTCCTGTAATGACTGTTCGCATTGTGTAGGTTGATGTCACTGTGTAGTCTTGGTATCACGAAGTGTATTGTCTGATGAACGTGGTATGGCTAAAGATGTGCTCTCAGGAGAGCAAGCCTGTGTAGTGTAGTGGTTAGCATGCTGGACTGCAATATGGAAGGCAGCGGATGAAACCTGGCATGGGCATTAGTTTTTCAACAGTTCATGGCAGGGTAGAGTGGAAGAAAGGCATTGGAGAGAACCGTCCAACCCATGCAAGTGTGGAAAAGTGACATTAAACATGGAAGATGATGATGCATGCCCTTGCCAAGATCAACCCCTTGATATCAGCAGTTGGCATAACTTTGGGTTAAAGTGGTTTACAACTAGCTGATCATTGACCTACAAACTTGGTTTCTCTGCTCATGCTCACAGGTCCATGTTCTTTTAAGGTGTCCAGTACACCCTGGCATGAAACAGTGTGAATGCCATTTAACAACAACCATACCTGGTGGGGGGTTGTACTTAGTTGTGTTTTATCAGTAGTTGGGATTTTAGCCAGAGATCATCATGATCATCATCATCACCACCACCATCACCAGAGAGATGCTGAGATCCCAGGCCTGGAGATCCTCATTTATTGTGTTCATCCAAGTCTTCCAGGGTTTCCCTCTATCCACTCTGCCTTTCACTACAATGGACTGGCACTTCTCTCTCCATGACTCACTCTGATGGACATATCAATACCACCCAAGTCTGTTCCACCTCATTAGGGTGTCTGGGTGCTTCAAGCCAAGCCTTGAGTGAAGTGGAAGATTAAACTGATTATGCATAGGAAACATAACTTAGCCATGTATATAAATATATATATATATATATTCTATGGAAATGTTAAAAAAAAAAGTTTGCAGTGTTGTAAAAGTTCATAGAAAGGCGAAATGTTTTCCAATTTCTATTTATGTAGTTTTCTCACTTTTTACAAGTCCACTAATTGTTAAAATGCACACCACATGTGTTTTACACTATTTAGTATTTATACTATATAGTCCATTGATTATCTTAAACAATTCCTCAAATTCTGACATTCAAGCCTTTCAAAAGTGCTGCTAATACAAAGGTGATTAGTAGGAGTCAAACTTCCCTGAATGAATTCTTCAGGATGCAAGTTTATAAGTGAGGTCATGCATCAGAAAATCTTAAAATGTCAAAGAGTATCTTTCTGAGATAATTCACAGAAAGCTTAAGAGTATATTGACCCCAGTTTCAGATTATTAATGCATCAATGATATACAAATGTGACACAAAAGTTATTACTCTTGTTTCCTTCAAATGGATAACTGTTGATATCATGTGGGCATGTCCAGGTTGCCTTGCTGTTGTAATTTCGTGATATCAAAATTACAAATCACAACAATAGCGTGATATGGCTTTCAAGCTTAAAATATAGCAGAACTCCACAATCCAGATAAACCTCTTTATAACATCATTTGTTTTTTCTATGTCATTTGTTTCATGTTTTCGCAGTTTAAGTCATTAATTCATGTTGGGGTACCTTATCACTTTCTATGTTACTTCTTCTGAAGCCAAGTCCTGTTGTTTCTGATTCAGGATAGTATTGTAATAATGCATCACATGGTGGCAAAGTTAGATTTTTCAGTTTTTATGCCTTGACAATGAACTGTTGCATTATATGCTGCAGGTGGTGTAAACCATATATTGTGAGTCTCAGAAAGCAAATGTCTGTAGATTCAGCTTGAGCCACATGCATTTTCAGTACTTAGAGTTTAAACCCAGCCTTAAGCATAAATGTGAGCCCTGAAAAAACTTATCTAAGGATGGAAGATAGAGAAATTACACTCAATGAGAATGATTGTCAGTGTTAAAGCCATATACATGTTCTATTGTAATGTTGAAGTAATAATTATGCCCAATCTTACATACATTTTTGAAGCATTTACATGGCTACTGAGAACCAGTAAGGACAACAAGGTGTCAATTTATTTATTTGGTGTCTCAAAACGCCAACCACAAATGTTTGATTGGAAAATGTGTCTCAATGCATAAACCTGCTGTGTATCAATAGCTCTCTGGTGTACTATTTGTTTCTGTGCTTTGGTTGGACTTTGATGCAGAGATATTGGGGAAATCAGAGACATATTCAAGGCAAATCAGAAGCTACTCATGATTTAGAGCTGTTTTGGGTTTCTGTCTTCCATTCCTTTTAGGACGCACAGCTAGCAACTTGACACTTGACTCAATTGATGATGTTTCCAGATATTCAGATGAAAATGGCAGAGATGGAGATGAGAAAGTTGCAGGTGAGTCATGGATGTTTTGAGCTCCTTCCTGTACAAAGGAAAATTTTATCAACATTTTTTTGGTAAATAGATTATATAAATTGTTTTATAGATAGTTAACTGTGATTTAATAAGTATTTATTTATATTAATTAGTATTTATATTTACCATTTCATGGTTTCAAAGTAGGGTGTACAAAACGTTAAAGAACATTGTGTTCCCTAATTTAATGTGTACCTATTTGAGAAGTGTATATTCAAGGTAATATTGTTTTTGAACTGTTTTAGCCGACTGGGCCAAGGAGGTTTCAGGATGTCTGTGCTTTTGCTGCACTTCTCTGCCAAATTATCAGATGTAGGACTAAAAAATATTTAGGATGCACTATTTTGTGCATGTTGGCCATCATGTCTGATTGAATCGTAATTATAAGTTCATATTTCTTTAAGCTGAAGTTGCTGATTTTAATAATGCACTCTTGATGGCAATTTTAGAAACAAAGTTCATGTTGATTTATTATTATAATGCTATTGTCAATTTTGCATCTGCTTTTGTTCTGTTGTACAACAAGACAGGGTCCTCAGAATGAGTTGCGTTAAACATGTTGATACGACATGTTGTACAGTGTAAGCAGTAGATCTAGCCATCACATTTTACAGGAATGCTCCAGGAAATATTATGCTCACCCATGGTTAAGAGTAATATGTATATAGTTGCTGTTATGATGTATGTGTAGGGTGTACGTCTACTGATGTTTGAAATACCAATACCCTAATCATATTACATGTCGAATCATTATTATTGGGTGCATTTCTTTGTCTCTGGATATAGTTTTGGAGTTTGAACTCAGAAAAGCAAAAGAGACCATAAAAGAATTAAGAGAAAATATCACAGAACTTGCATCTGGTATGTTATTGATAGTTTTAATTGATCATATGAAGATATTTTGGTGTAGTTATTCATTATCTTATCAATTCTAGCCCTGCAGGTGACATTGGTAACATGGCATTCAGCCATATACCAATGTGGTTGTATCCTATCTTTTAAAGGATCTGTAAACACAAATATTTCTATCTGCACAGTTGCATTAAAATTAATTCTGAGTGATTTTATATAGCACCCTCTTAGCTTCCCTGGTGTCTGCTTTTCAGCACTATTCCAATTTGTCTTGACTTTTTGTCTTTATTTTGTTTGTTTACTTGTATGAACTCCATATCAGCAGATTGAAAGAATATCTTTTAGGGAGGTTAGAGGCATTTGTTTTTAAAATCAAGAATACATTGATGCCAATGGGAGGCTTATAATGTCTTTTATTGGTGGGACCGATATAGCCCCATAATCTTCTTTGGGTCCTGATATTTATGCAATATACATTCTATCTAGCTGACGTTATTTATACCATCGCAGGTTTACTTGGTCTTACAAGGTAAACCCTGTGAGAATCACCCTGTAGTCTTTTGAAAGGAGCTGCATTGTGTTACAGACTTGTGGT
This sequence comes from Carybdea cf. marsupialis auct. non (Linnaeus, 1758), assembly GCA_010016065.2. Taxonomy (NCBI): domain Eukaryota; kingdom Metazoa; phylum Cnidaria; class Cubozoa; order Carybdeida; family Carybdeidae; genus Carybdea; species Carybdea cf. marsupialis auct. non (Linnaeus, 1758). Next base: position 4,856 of record JAAAKL020010667.1, on the reverse strand, counting down.
GTTTTTTTCCGAGAGGTCAATTTCTGTTATAAATCAAACAATAGGTCAATCTCTGTTACAAAAAGAACATTAGTTCAATCATTTGCTTCATCTATGATATTTTTTGCACCGACTGAGTTTTATCAATTGTTTCAGGAAGCACCCACCACAAGTCCTCATCTTCATGATAAAATACCTTGTGTGAGTTTTTTTCCAATTTATCATGATTCATCATTTCTGAATTACACAGTCTGATAAGGAAGTGCTCTTGCAAGAAAGTGACAGCAACAGAGACAGGTTTAAAATATCACCTGAAGTGTCTAACTGGAGTTCTACATAGTGGCAGACTAGAGTCTGTTGAAATAGTGTAAGAAGATGATCAAGGAAGACGATTTTATTTGCAAGTTAGCAGATATGGATTTTGTTGTCTTTAGTAATCAGGTTCCCCTTGAGTAACAATGAGCAGAGGCATATTATTACTCCCAGGTACACTTGCCAGTAAAAAGGCCTTGGTTAAGACATTTTAAAACCTATAGGTTAGTGTCTTTCCCTGGTCTTACCCCTTGCTAACTGAGGATTCCTTTTATGAAGGACAGGGAGCTTTGGTTGCCATTTAGAATACAGAAAATGGGGAACATGTTGCTCAAGAAATATGATTTTCAGGAGATAGTGCATTTTTAATCTTGAAAAACCAAGCATTCAATTGATGATTTAAATGTAATGCCTCTGTGATAAAAAGTTCAGTATTGTTGCTCTCTGTTCATAACAAAGGTAACAAACAATGAAGGTTAATGATCATATCAAGATTGAACCTCTCTGAAGTAAATAGTAGGATTAATGAGGCAAAAGATGTTTGTTACATAGGAATAGGTTGGACAAGTGCACCTACCTTTGTACCATATGGGTAGATGAGATAGGATTTGAACTGTAGAAAATCTGTACATACAGATTTCGTGAGTATAGTGTTATCCTTTTCACATTTGCATTATTTATTGCCATAACTCATTCTTCTTATCCATTTCAAAAGTTTGAGTATGTTAGATGGAGTGAACATTTTGCTAAGTACTTATTCCTTTAGGCCATAGCAGCCTGGGTGCACAAGATGTCATTCACCCACAATTGATCCGTGGGCTAGTTGATGGTTTCCTTTACCTTCAATTCCAGGGGGTCAGGTTTTGGTTCCCCCAAAGGGCCATTGATGAGGTCAGGAAGGGCATCCAGTTTCCATCTTCAAAGTGCTGTATGCTCCTGTAAAAGCCTCATTTGCATGGGTATCACCATAGCCCATTTCAAGGGCTAGCACACAATGTGGTGATATCACAGTCTTCCATTGTTCTCACTTGCTGATGTATTGATATCAGTTAAGTTTGTTACTTGTGCATCCATGTGGTTATTCGTTACTCCAACATGTTGTGCTGCATCTCTGTGCAATTTTGATTATCTATGTTGGTCACATGTAAGTAATATCATGAATCCCCCCACAAAATCACAAATGCATGATTTGGGATTTAGTAACTTTATAAGGTGAAGCTAAATAAGGTTTTTTCATCTGGCCTCAATTGAAGCGACTTTTACTACATACCTAAGCCCTACCCTTGCTTACACAATTTGATTGCAGGTTTCTGGGTTTCATAGGAGCGTATACCCTATTAAACAGCAGATTATATAATCTAACAAGAAGTAATGTACCATATTCAATTAAAATTCGGGATATATTCCAGCATGGTCTAGTGGATATGTTCAGTGCCTTCAGATCAAGAGGGTGAAGAGGGTCAGGGTTCAAATCCCATAAGGGCCATTAGTGATGTCAGAGAGAGCATCTGGTCTTAAAGTGCTCTATGCTCCTCCAAGTCACATGTACAGGGGCACCGTCAAATCCCATGGATGGGGAAAAGGACGTTAAACAGAAAAAAGATTATTCAAATCTGATTGATTATAGAACTCCTTATTTGATTTATATTTGTTTTGATTGTCTGCACGAGCAATGTAATACGACAATGTGTCAGTCAAGGTCTGCAGGCCCATTGTTTAAACCATGGCTCTAAGCTAGGGACATGTATCTAGAGGCACCATGAGTTCTCTTAAAGGAATTGAGTAGCTTGGACACCGCAACGAGTGTCACTTTAAATAAGACTTACCTCAAAGAGTTGCCTTGATCCAGTGGATAGTTCACTGGTCTTCAATTTCAGAGGGTCTACGTGAATATATCCGGCAAATGCAGATGCTCTTTATTTTGCAATCCACCCATCATTTCCACCATTGGAGGCAACCGTGTATATACTGATAGTTGAACCCAACTCCCCTCTTCACCCACAAGCCTGCAATCATCAACGGAATATGAGCAGTTTTGCTGTATTTGCAAATTCTGTTAACTTGAAACTTAAGGCATGTATTGTTTATGTTAGCAGGCAGTGAAGCACCATTGAGTCAAAGCGAACTGCCAGATCAGGACAGTGTGACACATGAGGTTAGTATTTGAGTGTTTCAGATAAATAAGGATGACACTGTCACCAATGTGAGAATTTTGAGATAACTTTAACTAATCTTACACCTAGAGTAGAAAGAGGCATGCACCTTCCAATTTATTCGATTCAAACAGTTGAAATATGGGCAATCATCATTTTTGATATCTTTAAACCTAACAGTTATGACCATAAATTCCCTACGAACATTAAAACACCAAATTTTTCAGGTATTCTTCTTTAAAACATGGAGATACAGCTAAACGTTATAGGTGTACAGGTTGCATGTTTTCCCAGTTGTATACACTGCATCTTTTGAACTTTAAAAACGCGCAGGTTAAAGGCATTTCTGGCAACTCGTAACAGCATGCACTGATAGCGAAGAGGAAAATAGTAGCTGTACTTTTTGTGAATGGTTTTGCAATTTATTCAATAGCCAAGGTACCAGCTTTGTGTGAAATATTGACAAGAACCTGTAGTTCATTTCTATCGTTTACCTTAGAGTAACCTTAAACAATAACCAGTTATTTCGGAGATCTGAGCCTCACATAGCCACGCTATATCACTAGAAACGGAGAGTGTTGGCACTTATGATGTAGTTCTGTGTTTATGCCCTGATATTCTGTACTTTCTAGTTTCGATTAGCTAAATTCAAGTCAATTATTATTATCTTTGATTGTTTGAACTGATCATCTGAGTGTATTTTGTATGCTATGTAATTCATTGTTATATTCTATTGTATTATTTCACACTAGAGCTGTAGAACAATTTGTTGCTTCGTCATGTTCGAGGTTGTCTCCAAATATTGATAATGGTATTCTTTCGAATATTAAATGCGACTTGCATCTAATTGAAGATCGTTTAGACCCAAGTAGAGCATATTTGCATACTTAACATACTTTCCTCAAGTCGTGACATCACTTCCGGATCATCAACCAGGCTGGCATTAACATCAAACTCTATGCATTTTTTACATTTCAAATCCTCTCTTCTTGAAAATATTATATGATCTAATATTTATCAAGCTGATTGTGATAGTAGAATTCTCGAAGGTGTATCGTTTCCTTTTAAGAAATAGATATGGCTAGCGCTTTTCTGCTATTTGCATGGAGTAGTCTCTATCAACGACCTCATTTTTCAGTTTTGGCCAAAATTATCCTGCCGTAATGGACGATTTTAACTTAGGCACATCTTTTGTTTAGAGTTTATCTGTATATTTTAAATCGAGCAAGCTGCGTCCTTATTTGACGGATAATTTTATTCGAAGAAATATTGTATAGGTGTCGTGTTGTCAACCCCTACTTTTATTGAATGCCATGGTTTGTGTCTTGTACCCATAGGAGGCAATAAAGCCATTCGAAACAAGGTCCCTGAATTTTGTCGTCAATGAGTACTTACTGAAAAATGAATACAAAGTAACATCAATCACTTTTGCGGATGAAGTAAGCAACCAGGTAAGTGGTTCACCGTAGAATGGAGAAAAGCATAAGGTTTATTAGTGGTTGACATCGTTTAAATTTTAGCTGAGATTTTACTACCATGCAAATTATCGAACTACACTAGCCTCGTTTTCAATATAATACTAAATTTGAACATTCACACTTTTTGTCTTTAATTTGAACTATTTTTATGCCGTCGTGTCTGGTCTACGAAAGTAATCTTATTTGCAGATTTCAGAATTTGGTAGTGATTTTTAACAGACGGCATTAAAATGTTGTGTTAACAACATGTTATGTAGTAAATTACTTATGAATTACCTCATTGTTAAACACTTTAAGCCTCGGTTGGAAAGTGTTATTTCGTGCAATCGGAAAGAAAATTTAATAATAGCGAACACGTCGAAAACTACTTCTGCTTTTCCCCTATTCCTTGTTTTGATCGTGTACCATTTGTCGTGAAACCGGAATCATTCGCGTCCTTGGTTGATGTACTATGCACAGGCTGTTGTGGAGTACATGATAATTTTTGAGATTCAAGGGTTATTGAAGAAGGGTTTCAATGGCTTCTGGTTTAAATTTTCAACGTGCACTGGGTGATATCTAGTTGGTAAAAGAGAAATTATTAACATGAAGCTGCTGATGAGATAGATAACGAAAGAGTTATTGCTCGAAGAAGACGTTCCCAAAACCGTTGAATTGTTTTTCTTTTACCAACTACATAAATATGAAGTTTTGAGAGGTTCCTATCTTTCTTACAAAAAATATTCCACAACGGTTGGAAATAAACAATATCGTGAGCTCGAGTTGCGCCCATGTGTGAGCCTTCATTACCGTTTTGCATAGGCTGGTTGTCGGTCCTCTGATGTTTTGTTCAATTTACTGCATTTGGAACACAGCCCTACATCATGCCCCTCGTACCAACATTTTCTATGGACCCCATAAACACGGTGCAACATGTTGTATCAACATGTTGAAC
>JAAAKL020010666.1:0-14194 GCA_010016065.2 Carybdea cf. marsupialis auct. non (Linnaeus, 1758) | reverse complement strand
GTGAATATCTCGTGTTTATATAAAGGAATGTGTTTATATAAAGAAATATCTTTGTTCCATTATTACTGTTAACCCTCGAACAGCAACCTTTTTCCTGTTCTAGCAGAGAAATCAAGTTAACAATCCACCATATTTGAAATTACACTTGTATATATTTTCCAAAGCAAAAGTAAGCATATGAACAGGGTGTCATTGCCATTTTCCCTTGCATTTCATCTCTTCCTCATTCAATCTAGCATTTTCCCACTGTCTACCCGTTTTTGCAGATTTACTGCAAAATAGTAGGCAGTATGCCTCCGAAATAATGTCGTCAATATCCTTGCACAAAAAGCTTGGCCAGAGAACCTTCCAGTTTTGAAACATTAGCTGTAACTTTCTGGAAACTGTCCTTTGTGATGTTAATTGCCTCATGTTTACCCTGCTGTCGATGCTTATGGTTAAGACTATTAAAAATTTGGCACTTTTCCTGTGCTATTTCTTCTCACTCCAAATTTCAGTTCAAACGTTTATGGCCTTTTGCAGATCTAAAACTTTATCTTGTTGCTTGACGTATACAACATAAGGATCTTTATTGATAAAGGTGTCTTTAATCATTGGCAAAAGTGTGCCTTTTCATAAACTGATTAACACTACTTTTCTACTTTCCTGATAGTTGCTTTCAGTGTCTGTAAAAGCAGCTCCATCACTTTATCTATCCCCTTTCTTCCCAACTGGTACTTCCTGTTAAGTCTCTCTTTGTTTTATATCTTTACACTTCCTTTCTTCTTTAGGAAATCTACAAATCCAATACCTTGATTTTATTCTTTCACTTGTCCTTCGAATCGTCAGTGTCTGTAAAAGCAGCTCCATCACTTTATCTATCCCGTTTCTTCCCAACTCGTACTTCCTGCTAAGTCTCTCTTTGTCCTTTTTCTTTACACTCCCTTTCTTCGTTAGGGAATCTACAAATCCAATACCTTGATTTTATTCTTTCACTTGGCCTTCGAATCGTCTTGTCTACAAAGGTTGATTTCGAATTACCCGTTTTTGGGCGTGCATCATCACAGGTCAGCTCATCAACGCATGTCATATTCCAATAGCTACTTGTCCAATAATTGAATCAGCTATTTTTGTGGCTTTCTCTAGCTTTCCTTTCGATGTGTCTTTGCAAGGTATGTTAGAGGCTCTCTTTCCTTTATCGTAACACATTTTTGCAGCTTTTAGATGCGGAGGGATTTTGATGACATCACAAATCAAAATTTTGGAAATAGTAAGATATGACTCAAGATATCTATAGGCAACCATCGAATGGGCTGTTTCCCGAAATACCAGACCTGTATTGTACTTGTTTACACTAGAGACTTTTGAATATAAAAAATATCTGCTCAAAAATTTGTCAATTTGCCTTGGTCCCTTAAGTTGGGATCCATCATCAAATAATAAGATTTTTTTAGAGAGATTTAAACTTTGAAAGCTGATATATTAGTGTTGGAAAAGGACAACACTATCAATTTCGGTCATTGACGTTCTCACTAACAGGGCAATATGAAAATTGAGGCTTTTTTACCATAATACAAAGAATTTCAAAGTCGTGACGTCACACTTTCCCTCCGTATTGAAGGTGCTTGCTCTACTATTGATTCGTGTTCATACTTACGTCGCGAGCATACAGTGCTTTTTCATTGCGATAAAAGTTTACTTTTCCTTTAGAAGACAATTTTCATGATCATCAAACCCCTTAGAGATATTTCCATGGAACATCATTGTCGTTGGTAGCAATTTCTTTATATTTCCTTACACATTCATCAATATTGATGGCTTATCCTTTTCTCACTTCTAGTTCCATATCAAAAAGCCACTTTTTACTAAGATTTGGTGTTATTGGTACAGCAGTCTTTAATCTGAGATTTTAAACATATCCCTTCGTTTCCATAGGTCGTACATTCCTTATCGGTAACTGTATTTCTCTTTTTGCATCTGTTCTTAGTCCACTTTCTCCGTGTTACAGACGGAGGAGGAGAACTAGTCCCACCCGTCTGATCAGTGAGACACCTGCTCACGACCTTAGCCGCACTCCTACGCTAGAAGGGGCGAAGTCATTAGCAAGGGCTAGCTAAAATTTAAACAAATGTCTGACTATAAAGTATACCATTTCTAGGGGGAGAACTTTTGCTAGGGGGTGTCACATTTATGCCCTCTTTGGCTGCGGCCCAGCACCTGTTAAGTAGCAACTTCACATTTACTACTAATATTGGCAACGTCACTAACTTTCACTCTTATTGAGGATGGATTAATTTAAGGTTGTACCACAAGCAGTATTTGTATCGAAACGAGTTGTTAACTGAAGCTATTGAGGCCCTCTTTCAAATGAAAAATGGAAAAGGAAGACATTTGAAATAGCAAATAACTGAAATAGGATGGAAAATAGTGTAGAAAGTCAAACGTGTAGATGAACAATAGCTAAGGCATCAAAGTCGCTAATTCTGGCCCCTTGAAAGAGAACAGAATATTGACTCTAGCTCTAGGTTTGCTTGTCATCCCCTTAACCCCTGGCAAGGACATCATGAACATTTCAAGGGCAACCCTTGATTTGACCCGCAACTTGCTGTTTACCGAATTTCCAGCAAACCTACGTATCTAAAGGCTATTCCCCTCTCCATCACTTGGGGATCCGATAAATGTTTACTTTCCTTCATTATTAAGATTAATTTGTTGTGATCTAGTCCGCTCACGAACATCTTCCCTGGTATAAGTAAGATATAATTGTGATTACATTAACTTTAACCCTGTTCTGCTTGGAGAGCTTTGGAACCTCCACCTAGAACACTTTTGACTCCCATCTCCCGCCTTTAGTTGTCAGAGATTTGAGATTTTCTGACTTTCGTTTTTCTCCTACCTGTCATTGAACATTCTTTTTTTTAGCATTTAAATTTTTTGGCAGATATGCTTAAAAATTTCACTTGGAAAGTAGTGTGGTCGAAAATAAACCAAACCGGAACTGCATGTTTTTGAGTCAAGCTGCCAATTTAAGCAGAGGTGTATTAAGTGATGTTTTTACCTCATTGTTCATCATGCATTTTATCCAAAGAAAAATGATTTTTTTCCTGAAAATTGAAACTGACACAATATCTAATTTAAATTACATGTGCACCAGTGATGAACGATGGCCTAGGTAGAAGAAAGTCCTCATCTTATGAACTATATTTCTGAAATTTGGGGTTTTTTCCACGACTATACCATTAAAGAATATAATACTATAAGTAAGCTAAAGTTCACCACTGTGTAAAGTACAGTTGCAAAGTATCCTGGGCGACTCCAAAAGCACCCCCTCGAGCAGGATCAGTAGTGCAAATAACTGGGGCAGAATGGGGGCAATTGTTTTATTTTGCTTTTTTGGTAAAAATACGTAAATGCATAAATATGATATTTTCCTTACAACTGAACTTTCAAAACACAGTTTGTTATAAGTTTTTTTGATTTCTTCTCAATCTTAATTCTGACGATTTTGTACTCTGAGAAGTGTCAGATGAAAATAGCTTTTCAGTACTAAGATGTTTTCGCTATCTCGTGCAGTTTTATTGTTTTGTATCACCAACAAACGTTTTCAATGATATTACCAGGAATTTTAACATAATTTTTCTTATCTCCCTCTGGATTAGCCCAAGAGCAACGATGGCCACTGCCATTAATATCATCTCCAAACCTTACATCTCTATTTCCAAATATCTGTATTTGGACAATTTTCAGAGGTCTACATGTTGTGGTCTAATGGTGTGATTGTGTCGATAATCGTGCATTTCTTTTATCTTTGATCACTATATTTGGCCAAGCTGCCTTGATTCCTCTGTCTGTCTGCATTCCCTTATCCTGGAGTACATTGATGTTCTCATCCTCAGGTGCTGACTGCTGAGAATCATCATACAATTTCTTAATTGTCTACATATTATAACTTATACAAATCTTCCAATGACAGTACCCTGCTGCTTTGTCGTGTAGAAAGATAGAATCAGACTTCGCTAATTCAGAAGAGCCTGAGAGGATATGATCAATAATTTCGTCTTTGTGGGAACAAGTTCTACCTTTAGGTCGGTGACATCCTTGTAGATAAGTTAGTGCCAGCTTCTGTTTGCAAAGCTTTGATCTTGTGCTGCGGTGAATACGCTCTCATTTTAAGGTTTCATACTAAGATTATTTAATCATGGTCTTCCTCTGCTCAATATCCACTTCGTCCGTTAGCTTTGGGTGGCTTCCGTGCTTTAGTGTCACATTCAATGTGTTATACAGTTTGACGTTTCTATGTCGTTTTTCCAATTTATGTTACAATACAATAAGCCCATCTTCAGATGTAATTATCATCCTTAAGACTGGTGTTAATATTGTTTTTCTTTCGAAAGCTTTTACTCTGTTTTAATTGCATAATGCCTAAGTTAACTAGTAACTTAAGGGCGTTCACAGTATTTAGATGATGGAGAAAATATTTGTGATAATATGTGCAGTTCAAAGTAGCATGATCTTTTGAAGCTCGTCAGATCCAATAAGGCCTGAAATTTGTTGGAGTTTTTTTCGTGAGTCCGCTCTTCATTAGTCTGACTACTACATACTGCACTGCAATTTTCTTCATTCCCTACATTTTGGAAATTTTGATTTGAAGATTCTCGTACTTTTTCTGATTATTTGATGCATTTTCTGATTATTTGATGCATTTATTTGTTTTTGATGACACATGATTTTGCTGCATTTGTATTTGATAATAATGTCTGGCCTGCTTGCTTGCACCTCGTCGTCTGTGTTGACTGTCATATCTAACATTATGTTGCAATATATTTTTCAGTAACTGTTTGCAGTTTACGCTTTTACCACTTTTCTGCAAACGGTAGGTCATGGATTTCTCTTGTTTTTGATGATTTCATTCTTTCGAAGGTGGCCATGTCACATTTGTGAAGAGCAAATTCTATTCTGATGTTATCACCAAACGTCTTGACAGTTTACTATTATTATTATTACTATTATTATTAATATTATTATTATTTTTTTTAGAGTCGCCATGGCCTAGTGGCTAAGTTCCTGACCCTCAGATCTAGAGGGTTAAGAGGGCCAGAGTTTAAATCCATTGGTCCATTGGTGATGTCAGAAAAGGTATCCGGTCCTTAAGTGCTGTATGCGCCAGTAACAAGTCCCATGTCTACGGGCACCGTCAAGCCCCATGTATGTGAAAAAAGACGTTAAACGGAGAATAAGAAAAGAAAATTTCTTTAGACACGATAGCATAGGCTAATCTTGATGCCGAGATATTATAGTTAATATTATTATTATCATCATCATTAACATCATCAGTAACAGCAGCAGCAGTATTAGCAATAAAGGTAGTAGCAGAAGTAGCAATAGTAACAATAGCAGCAGCAGCAGCAGCAGCAGTAGTAGTAGTAGTAGTAGTAGTAGTAGTAATAGCAGTGCTAGCAGTAGAAGAAGTAGTAGTAGATGAAGTAGTAGCAGTAGTAGTAGTCGTAGTAGTAGTAGTAGTAGTAGTAGCAGTAGTAGTAGTAGTAGTAGTATTAGTAGTAGTGGTGGTAGTAATAGCAGTGCTAGCAGTAGAAGAAGTAGTAGTAGATGAAGTAGTAGCAATAGTAGTAGTAGTAGTAGTTGTTGTTGTTGTTGTTGTGTTGTTAGTAGAAGTAGTAGTAGCAGAAGTAGTAGAAGTAGTAGTAGTAGTAGTAGTAGTAGTAGTAGTAGTAGTAGTGGTGATAATATTAGTACTAGAATAGTGTTTGTAGAGTAGGGAGTCAAAATGAAACAGTTTACGTCGTGAATTTACAAGTAAACTGTCTTTTACCAGAGACATGAAAGTAGTCTTTATCATCGAAAAATGTAATATTTTTAGTTTAAGAAGTGACTTTGGGAGTCAAGTAGACAAAGTACTGCTACTAGGTTCATCGTGTCTAGCACACCATTCATTGAAAGTACTTGATGATTTTAGTCGAGTGTTAGGGTCTTGAACAGATAGCCCTGGGGCAAGCTTCTCAACCGACAATCCTTACCCGAGATCATCATTATGTATGTTATTATGGAAAGGAGACGACGGGAAACTTTTCAGAGAGGACAACGGGTTGTAAAGCACAATAACAAAAATCAGATTTGTACTTAATTGTTATAATTCAATTTAAAACGATGATTTATAAATATAAATACATGAGCAGGAAAAACCAAAATTAGTTTAATTAATAACAATTTTTGTTCTGTTACCTGGTCACTCTAAGTGATAGAAAAACAAACAGAGCTAACAGAATACGACTTCCACATTCGAGAATTGGGATTTGCCAAAATAAATCCATTGAAAGTGGAAAAGTTTTAAAATATGTTTTAAGTAAAAAGTCATGTATAAAGATTTCACTATAGTGGTTTACCATATCAAATCAATAAACTCAGAGATTTTTTGGTTTTAATGAAAGAATTGTAATCTAATAGGTATTTATAGCTGGAAGCTTGCTTTAACTCTGTTGAAATCAACATATTTTTTATCACTCTATTGTCATATGATGTTTCAATTAGTACGTTGTAGAAATATGTAACATTTTTGTGCCTGAACACTTTAAAAAATTGAGCGTTATCACAGAATTTGTTAGGACTTTACCATCAACTTGACGTTTACTGCTGACAAATCATACTTTACAAACTCGAATGCTTGAGAGCAATACGTTAAAACAGCCCCTAAATTGCCTTCGTTGTCTAGAATAATTTATGAAGCACTCGAATCAAGGCGTGCTGTGTATTAAAACTTACGAAAGTCAATATAAAGTTGTTGCGATAGAGAACACGATATGTATTCCACTGCTTGCAAATGTTTCCTCGATTCCGTACAGAACTTACGAGGATACTGATTGGCCTGACGGATAATAATGTCTGCTTTAAGTAAATCAGGACGTTACTCCTAACCAGAATGAGTGAGAGACCCTAATCTCCACATTCTCTCTTATATGCTAAGGACGACTTGGACAATCATTTTAAAATTCTTTTTAGTTTCCCTCAAATCTATAGAACTTAGGAAGGGAATGTAAAAAGATTTTCTTTGCCTACGGAGAATCACTCACAAAAAAACAAAAAAATGGCTGCAATCGAAACGCCTTATGGAATAAGCCTGTTTTGTTTGGCACGAATCATGAAAATTTCATTCAATATAGCTAATGGCACTCAAGTTTATTTTTATTATGTTTTGAACATAAAGTAAACAATTGCTAGCTGTGGTTTTTGGACTCGGATTTTCAAGTTGTGAGAATCACTTTTTGAAAGACTGACAACTCTGTGTTGATAGTAGTCGTGTTGTGGTGGTGATGTGCTTGTTTCTTTAAAATAAGGTCGATACTGATTTTATGTCTGCAGAAGTTTGAATACTTTACCCGATGTTAAGTGTGTTTCAGTTAATAAATTTGTATATTTCTTGGTGTGTTTGTAGGGTGTTTTACTCACTCTACCTAACTGATCATGATAAAATTTCCCTTTCTCGACTTCGTTCCAAATTTTTTAAAAATATGACACAGCGGTCTGTACAAATGTGGATCCATTTCTTGCCCAATAAGTTTATTTCAAACCAATTTTTTCTTATCGGCTTGGTGTTGTACCCCTACTGATTAAATGTAATAAATACAAGCTGTTTCATAAACCAAGTTATCAAAAGCCTCCACCACTGCGTAGTTTTCCTTACCATCCTGCGAGGAAGGTGTTTGGACACCCAATATGATGAGAAGCAAGACCTATCAATACGCAGATGATTTCCCTTGAGAGCCAATTACTTTCACACATTGAGATTATATAGGTAGCACCGGGCATCTCCACAGAAACACCCATGGTAAAACAGGCTAGAAAAAACCTTAGTGGGTTGGACGGGAGTCGGGTTAATAACGAACGCATTGTGAAGTTGTAACAGCTAAGGTTGGTGTACTGTTAGAATGTGACTGATGTTGTAAGAACTGCAATAGGACCGGTGTGTGGAACGTTTCTACCGTGAAGGAAACGGGAAAGTTAGAATTTCTAATCAAGGAAGCAGATAAGATGAAATGGAATGTAACAGCGTTAGCTGAAATGAGATGGACAGGTATTGGTAAGTTGAATAAAGATAATTGTCATAAGATATGGTTTAGAGGTAAGAGGAAGAAACACGAAAATGGTTCGTGCAATCTCATCAAAAATGCCAGTGGCAATTGGTTGAAAATTACAAACCTATCTCCAGGAAACTTATCAACATCGCAACCATGGCTAAATCGTTAAATACGACAATCATTCAAGAATGTGAACCAACCTACCAGGAAAGCCATGCCTTTTACTACGATCTTGAGAAAGCTAACAAAGCAATTTTAAAATGGATGTTCTCGTAGTATAAGATGAGTGAAACGTGATGATCCGAACTGATGCTCATCGTGACTGGCATAGTACGGTTTGAAATTTCGGCGTTGGCACTACAGACGACGTAAGAATGAGACTTTGCAAGACAAAATCAACTAGCAATGGCAAACACATTGCATGGGCACAAACTGACAGAGAGAAACATTTAGAACTCGTCAGATTCTGTCACGCAGAAACAGATAGAGTACATTCTCATCTTAAAAAAATAAGCAAGCAAGTATCAACCATGCTAAGGTCGAAACCTTTCTCAACGCTGAAAGCGGCAGTGACCATGACCTAGTCATGATAACTATTAAATTCAAACTGATAACTGAAAGAATAAGAAAATGTCAAAGATGCAGGCATCAAAGATGTCCATCAACAACAGCAATATACACACCTCAATCCAAATGCGTCTAGATACTCTGTAAGTTCTAATAATTTATTTAAAACAGCAAGTAATGAGAATTCAGGAAATGGAAAATAAGAATAGGAATGAAACTTTGACAACATTTAAATATTACAGAACAATCATCCTAACCAGCAATGGCAACAAGGTATTGCTCTAGAATATTTAATACCTCGTGTTAAGGTAATACCCACAGAGTTTCAAGGAGGCATTAACCGTTCTTTGAATTATGCTTTTTGGCATATTGGACAAAATCACGAATAAAACGGAACAAGGATCATTTTGCTGGTAATATTTCTCCGACAGCAAAGAGTACATAAGATCCTTCTTAGGAATGACTAAATGAAGAGGTTAACCTCAAATGTTGGTGTTCGAAAGAGCTGTAACTACATCGCTCAACCTCTTACTTAAGAGACTTATGACTGACACCCTTGAGTAGTTTTTTAAATCAACAAGATAAGGCATCAATTAGTTTTAATTTGCTAATGAAGTGAGCATTACCTTCGGCTCAAAAAACGAGTTTTGGAAACTGACCAACAAGGTCAACAGTACAGGAAATATCTACAGGTGCAAATGCGTTTAAATTGCAAAATGACTAAAGGCAAGATTTTTACTATTCTAATGTTCTTTCTCTATCATTATTAAACTGGGCAGAATTTTTACTTGCAATCAGTTATGTTGCTCTGTCACGTTTGTCTGCTGTACCTTTCTCTTTCTCTATACTTATCTGCCTTCGTCATCTTTTGTCTTGTGTGTTTGTCTCTCTTTGATTGGCAAATTTTTATCTATTGCAAATACTATATAAAAGTAGCCTGATGACGCTTGTAAATCAGATGTTGTTTTGATTTCAGGGAGTTTGGTTTGTCTTGTTTATTGATTGAGTTTTTAAGTAATAGATTGTGGACGCCTGAAAGCTGTTGGAGTGTTCATTTCGTTTTGGATCTTTAGAACCCGTAATAACCTATTTGTACCATTACAAGAGCAGGGTGTAGGTCTCTGAGTTTTTGGAGAAATTGTTCACAATCCTGTTTCTTTTTGTTTTACGTTTTCAGTCTCTGGAGCCGAGTTTAGTTTGGATAGCGTAACGCAAGCCCTAGCATCCTGCTCGGTGAAATTGAAATTGAAAGTTTTCGAGAACTCAATTTTTCATAGCATTATACTAACATTTCAAAACATGTTACATCCATGGCCAATCAAACCGGAGCGTTTCTAGATATTTCATAATTACTTCAATCATCATAATCAGATGTCCCCGACCGTCGCTACATCTGTGTGAGATACTATCGAAGGCTTCCTGCAAGGACAAGGACAAATACCAAATACAAGAGTTGTTGTCTACAAAATTTGGTGGTAGCAGAAAGGAAATTGCAATGCAAGGTATGTCTAGTTTTACGACAGCTTGCACAAAATTTTGTGATGAACTGTTTGTCTGAGGTCTGACAACGAAATGATCATAGTTACCAGCCTTGCAGATATTTAGATCCGAGTAAAGGTATAGGACTTTTTGCTTTATGGTCAATCATCGTATTTTGTCAAAAAGCTGGACCTCTGTCGTGAGTAATTGGTGACGCTGGACTTCACAAATTTTAGCCACCTGCGACTGCAGAGATATATTCCCAGTGAGTCATGGAAATCTTGGAAAATCGTGTCCTTTCACTCATCATCGAAATTTAGAGACGGTTTCAAGATTGGAAAGATATAGAAGTTAAAATGTGGCTAACCCAGCAATTCTTATTTGAAGTGGCAAAGCCAGCTTAAGAATTAAGTCATGCCCATCACAATCACAACTTATGATGGGTGTGATCAGGTGCGGTAATCCTTTGAATAAATCTCTGACAGCAGAATATATTTAGTACACCAAAGTTGAAATAAAACCGTTGGACACGAAACTATAACTCAGTAACAGGCTAAGTTAAAACTTATGTTTATAGAAAGTGTAATATTTAAAGTAGGTCAAAGTGAAACTGTGCAGATATTGAATTTTGAAACCCCACCTTTTGTTATTCTTTCAAACTACTATATATATAACACAAGGATCATAAAGTACCAAAACAAATGGTTGCACATGGATTCAACTCTTTCTCGAGGGTAGGCCTACATTAACCCAATCAGAGTGATCTACACTACTGCAGTTTTGTACCGACCTCCGAAATTACCGAAAATATGGTCCAAACGAAATAAAACTTATAAGACAAGTAATATAGGATTTAAACAACTTAATAAAGAAAATCAACATTTCTTGCGTAGCCATTGGAGGGGTGATTGCGGGGTCTCATACGGACTAGCAGTCACACGGATTATAGTAAGAAGGACCCTATTTTGGCTACTGATTAGTCATTTCAGCATTACAAGCATAACCGCTTGCCATACTACTTCTTATCTGTGGACAAAATTGGGAGGAGTTACCATTTTGAGATAGCAGAGTTAATGAATAACGGATCAAACAAGGCAATTCATCGTTCAAAAGGCGCATTGATGGGTTGTCTTAAGAAGCACAGTAGTGGCATAGCGGTAGAGTGTCAGGCTCACAATCCGAGGGGTCGTGAGTTCCAACCAACCCTGAGCTTGCTTGCCCTGATTCCGGAGGTACTGTGCTCTGCCATTTGCTCTCGTGAAGTGGAAAACTATGTTTCGAGAGATAGGACAGAGAGGGGACTGCAAGTATAAAGAACATCAATAACATGGATAGAAAGGGAAAAGGTAACCGTGTTAGGTCCTAGTAGTGACTTTGGACTTGAACAGGGTTAAAGCCAAATCCATTAAAATATATCCAACCATGACCAACCAACTGCGGAACAGTTAACAGCTAAATGCGTCTTCCTGTATGGTGAAATGCGGATATAGTTTGGTTACAGACACTTCAACAGAAACAAAACATCACGTTCAAAATTCGTGATCGAGTAGGCCCTATGCATAAACCTCGCCAAGATCCACCCGCCAATTGAAACAATAATATCTCCAATCCAAATCAAGATAATCCGACCCAGAATTTGGGAAGTGATGTGCAGAGATCGCACAACATGTGAATGAATTATGAACAATATTGCAATGATGAATGATTTAAACACTAATTCTAATCATTTTATATTGGAGGTGGTTTATTACAAGTTAGGGAGTTGTGAGGGTTGCATGCCTAAAAATTGTTATGAGACACTGATCTTTAAAACATCTTTAAAGCAATCTGTTACAGAGATAAAAGAAAAATACGATAAATCGTATTGCGATGTTTGTATAGAATGCATGGTGTATTGTCTAGTTCATAGAAGATGTCCCGAGTTATTGAGAAAGGCGCTCGATAAACCCATGATCACACAACGTTCTTACACACAGCAGTGCAAATTCAAAAGCAGAATCTCAGAATTACTCTAAGTGAGATACAAACTTCTAGGATCTCTTTTAGGACATTTTTTCTTGAACGTTTTTTACATACATCTTGAAACAGAGAGAAGTGTGCAATCACATAACTCCCAACTATCTATGGGGCGCGCCATCAATGATTCAATTTTTCTCCGTGCTCTGCAATGTTTGTACTTGCAATTGCAATACATACTCATCATCAACTTTGTAGAAATGAGAGTAAAACCACTACTTCATCTAAATGATCAATCAAAACAAAGCTCAAAGAGTCGTTAAGCTATTAAAACCAGAGAAATGTCTAAAACAGCTAAAAGATTAGAAATCTATGAATCACAGTATGCATTATTGAATACAGACGTTTTAGCGCCTGCTTTCAACAAAGTACAGTTTCTAGCTCTTCTCAGATTGTAAGTTCTTCACTCGTTGACCTTTGTGAGCAGTCATTAATTGCTCTTTCACCAACTCTTTTCGTTTCACACCTAGGCATACTACGAAGTTAGTCCCGTAAATTATCACCCTTCGGTACATTACCAGTATTTCATAAACTATTTCTTCCTTTCGTCTCTGGTAACATATCAGGAGAACTTGTTAAACTAGCAGGAATTGGTCATAGAAAATGGAATATATAATCACTTTGGGCAAGATATAAGCGAGTTGCTAGTAAATTGATGAGTACCCTGTTGAGTTAAAAAGTAAATCTGTTTTTAAATCCCTACTTTTATAGCTGTCATGTCAGGAAATCTTTGTAAATAACAATCAATCTTTTTAGTCTCAAGCAGAGATAAGACAAAAAACATTTAGTCAATTCTCACGCGGATTGTGGCACCTGGGGTTACAAACATTAAGGAAAACGTTAGGAAATAGCCTTATATTTTCTGAAAAAGGAAAAAATACAACTATATTGAATAAATAGCCTTAATATGGCGATTGCTCTTGTTAATTGCAAATAACAGTGCTAAACTAGTCGATTCAACTGAGCACTCTGTTTCTCGACTTGCAGTGAAAATGGCTAATCAAGTCATATTTACCTGCACATCACTTGCACCTTTCTACCTCTTACCCCAAACCTGCACTATTATCAAATACCTTTTCCTCTAAAACGGACATCCTTCATATATCAAACATATTGGTTATCAGGAGGTGCATTAGATGCAGCAAGAACATGTTGGTTTTTTTAAACATTTAAACCTGCTTTAATTGTACAGCATACTATTATATATAACATCTTGAAATAAAATAGAATTATGTACATAATTCTAATTTATTGGCAACTTTGGCTTTTGGTCAGATCTCCAGGAAAGTATGACGATTTATATATCAGTTAAATATAAATAAAATAGTTTTTCAGATTGGAGATTGTGACGTCACAAAACAGCCGTAATTGAGAAGTACCTATACACGAGTCGTAAGTCGATTGTTAGAATAACGTTAACTGTCAACATAAATATTAAGCTCATTTAGAGGGTTTAAAGGATGACATATATATGCATAATATAGTGCAAGGAGCTGCTCCACTTGCAATTATCTTTATTTGGTTAGCTATAGTATTTGGGGTACGACGTTTTGGGTAACAATGGTAAATCATAGATGTCAAGAACCTCCTCGGCAGGTTATCTTGTGTTTGAAAATAGAAAAAGTTTCATATCAGAAGGACAGTTACAAAATAGATTTTAAGTTACTGAGATCACAAAAATTCGCCAACTTTACGCATTCTTATATAAATATCAGTTTTTTTGAAGGGGCTATTCCTTAAAGGTTGTTTATGCAATACGTGCAAAATTAAGCGACCATGAAGTCTTTTGTTCTTCATTCACCAAAGAGAGAATATTGGTTAACTTTCTTAAGCAAACATCTTTGTTCTAGGGTTCAAGATCTAATGTAGAGGATTCCTGCAGCTCATTCTCCTCTAAAACATCGTTGAGTGCTTTAAGGGGGTTGAAAATGTGATTGAGAAGCACGGTACTTTGGTTAAAATTCATTCATAGTTTAGTAGGCGGTAGTTAACTGGGTCTGACTAGACATGCAGAGGCTTTTACCTATTAAACAGGTCCATAATTGTTTATTTATTTGCAATTA
>JAAAKL020010665.1:0-14194 GCA_010016065.2 Carybdea cf. marsupialis auct. non (Linnaeus, 1758) | reverse complement strand
ATATTCATTCCTAATCCTATCCTCCCTTGTTACTCCAGACATCCACCTCAGCATCCTCGTTTCTGCTCCATTCATCTTCTTTGCTAAGCATTACACCGATGGAAAGCACAACGAAGAGATTTGTTAATATTAGCATAATCGCAAGGCAATACAGTAGCTGACTACATTCATCACAAAATAGAAACATGGTTAAAAGTTTTACAAGCAAACTTGTCTATCAGTCTCCCGCTTAGAAGCTCCAGATGAAAAGTGATTGCCAATGTCGAAACTAACCTCAATAAAATGTACAATTAATAAACACGCTAACTGACAACTGAGGGGTGGTACCCAAATACCCCCATTTAGAAATTTAGAATCCTGGTTAGCAACCTATGTTGTTGAAATACATCTATGCGTTGTATAAGAAGCATCTCAGAGTCAAAGCCGGCATTCACCAGTGCCAGGCGTAATGCCAATTATGTGTAGGTCTCTGATGGCAAAAATGGGTAAGTCCAATATCCAAAGGATTAAAATTAAATAGTGGTCACTGAGATTAAAAATACCACCTCGGCGAACGTAATTTTAAAATGCTATAGTGTATATTTTATTGTGAAATAAAATGGGTCTACTCTGGGCAAGACATTCCACGATTGCGAAGGGGGTTCTTAAATCATGGGTCAATAAAAACCTCTACGCAATTTCATGTGAATGTGATTAAGAATATGAACAGGAATGGGAATGTGAATGTGATCAGGAATGGGAATGGAAACGGGAATTGGAATGGGAATGTGAATGTGAACAGGATTGAAAATGTGAACGGGAATGGGAGTGGGAATGAAAACATGTAACGTTTATCACAAGGTAGAAACATCTGCCGATCGCCTGTCTCTTTCGAGCACTGGGAAGGGAGTGTATTTCTTGTCTTCATCGCGGATGCATCCCTCACCAAAATTCATTATCAAGCTCTCCGATATGTCAGGCAAAGAGCTGACCGATTCTGACCGACAAAGAGAGGCGACTATTCTACACAGGTTAGGCATGAATCAGACCTAAAACTAGAAGACATCATCCTGGTAACTCACAATTATGGAAACGAAGAGAATTTGTAGCAACTCAAGGCCGAATCCAAAACTAGAGTTGCTTAAAAAAGTGAGCTGTTGGCGTGGATCTGTTGGATAGCATATGTGTAAAATACTCAGAAAATCGAAACCTGAATATCATGCATAAATCATGGTGCATGACGTCACAGGTGAAGATCATAGTTAGATATAGGAGTAACACATTGCCACCAACTTGTGAAGTTTCTGTTGCTGCAACAGTTAAAGAATTTAAACATTTTTTTTGGAAATTTTAACACTTAACATTTCACTATTGGGGTTTTTAGTACGTGACAGGAATCACAATAACATTACATTAAAGCTTAATTGACGTGAAAAATTTATTGAGGTTATGGGATTCTTGTAGTACGCCATTCGGGAGGTTTTCAATGAAAGTCGAGTTTATAAATGATTATTTTATCAAAGGTCAGATAATTGGGATGGACCACTGCTGGGGATAGATTACTATATACGATAGATTACTATTGATGACAAATCACTTTTGGGATAGTGTAGGGGATGCATTATTGTAGGGGGAAGATCACTATTGGACACTGCCAACTATTAGGGCTCTGTCACTATTTGACACACTATTGGGAATGGATTACTGCTGGAGATACGTTACTATTGGCATAGACTCTTTTTCCTCTTCTTCAAGTACAGAGTTCTATAACGTTGGAGATCTTGGATTTCCACCTGCCTGTCTGGAGACTTGTGCGAAATTGTACAGCACAAAACAACTATGCACAAGGGCATGCTCCACAAATATGTTTACAGTTGTCGTCCTCTGCTTCTTGTACCTTCAATCTTTCCAGTAAATGACAAGGCGTCGATCTGATGTTTCCTCATAACATGCCCAAGAACTCCATCTGCTTACTCCTAATACCAAGTAGTAGTTTCTTTTGGTTCCTGCTCTGTTAAACACTATCTTATTGGGTACATGTTCTGCCCATAATATGCACAGCATTCTTCTATAGAACCAACATTCTGAAGCTGCTAGTTATTTTTCAATGCCTTTCGATAAAGTCTGGCATTTACTTCCATATATGTCAATAAAAATAATGCAGCAAACAGGTATTACATTTCACGTCTGTATGTCTATTTGAGGGCTTCTTGACATGTTACCCATTTTCTAGAATGGCTCTTTCGCCATGCAAATCCTCCTTTTAATTTCCATTTCACATCTTCCATTCTAGGTGACCATGCTTTCTAATTATATAAACTTCTTATCTTGTACAATTGCTGGCCTCTAGTTTTAGGTCAACATCTAGGAACAGCACTTTTCTTGCTGTCACAATGCATTTCATCTGCCTACAATTCAACATCAAACCCAGCCTTTTGCTTTTCACAACTACACAGTCTGGGTGTTGAGGAGCATTTGTATAGATTATACTTGCAAACAGATTACTATTTGGGAAGGAGGACTGTCGAGGATAGATAAGTAGAGCAGATACATTTCTATTTAGATTACTGGTCTGAATAGATCACTATTTGAGATAGAGTACTGGTGGAAATTGATTACTATATGAGATGCATTTTATCAAATTCTCATACTATCATCACCTCCAAAGAGCACAAGGGGAATATTTTGATCAGAGTGAGATCAATTTCAGAGAGAATGCCGAATATCATAATAAAATGCTAAGGATACTCTATGTGCTTCAAATGGTTAGTTTTTATGTATTCCTCTCTGCAGCAGTCTTCCAGTACAACACAACTAACAAATTTACCTTGAAAAAAACCTTACACTTCATATAACATTGAATAGCACTCTAAAAATCGGGATATGAAAAGGTAAAATCACTATTTTGCACCTTTATAGTAAGTACCTTGAAAGGAAACATTACCCCATTGAATTCCTTTGAAATGTCACTCTTTCAACATAAACATGTTTGGTATTTACAAAAGCTGAAATACATGTCTCAAGACCATGGCTGCAAGAAACTTCAAGAACAGCACACAAAAGGGTACAGTAGGATAGGGACAATGGTTAGGGTAGTAGATACACTCGGAGAATATGAGTAAGTTTAGAGTTGGGTGTTGTGATAAGGTTAGCAGAGGGAGTTGGCTGAGTTTAGTTAGCAATTAGAGCTCTAAAGCCATATACTAATAACTTTAACCTGTGGAATTAGTAGAGTAGAGAAAATTATCAGTATACCTTTGCATACATACACAATTATAATGTTTCATATCTCCTGTGGGTTCAAAGCAAACACAAGCAATGACTCCATATGAACACAACAATAGACATTGCTCATGTCCTTTAAGTTATCAATTCAAATACTATAATAATTCGATTTACTGCACCTACTTTGAATACGTGCACCCCAAATAAATGCACCCCTTTTGAGCAAAAATTTGTAATAAGTGCACCCCCGTGTAATGGTGGGGACCAGATATATTAATATTTTAGAATAAGCACACCCTATCTTTGATGACATTGCTTCAAGCAAGGTCTGCCATGTGAAGCTGGATTAGAATGACTGAGATCAGTGCAAGAAGCAATTCAGCAGGCCCAAGCTCGTGACTCATTTCAGGACATCTCAGGCAGTGATGTGGAAGATGCTGGCCCAGAGGAAATGCTTCTTGATTGAGATGATGACAACTCAGATAAAGAACTAGATCATGATGATATTGACATTTAGTTTCATTTGTTCTATTGTTTCACTTTTAAATACTGTTTTTCCAGCTTTTTAATGATGTACCAGCTGTTTTGATATAATTTAGATGAAGGATTTTATCTGCTAAATCTGTGATAAAAACATTCCCCCAAACAAACGTATCCCCTGAATAAGTTCAACCCTAGAAATAGGAAAAATTTGATAAGCACACTGTGCAGTTAATCAAATGATTATGGTAAATATGATCTGCCTGTATTTGTAATGAGGGTACTGTTTTGGGCAATTGTGGCAAGTTCTCCTAAATAGGAACTCACTAATGTTATCTATTGTCATCCATTCCCGGTCTGCTAAATAGCAACTCACTATTGTAATCTCTTGTGATCCATTCCCTGGTCCAATGTATTGGGACCATAGGCCTTCAATACACTGCTTATGTACTGTAAGATCTGATAGATCAATTTTCATAGTCAGTGATGACTGTACTGCATTGATCTTCTGGTACCTTACAATTTTAGAGGCAGACAAAACACGGGAAACTTTTATTGATTTTGGTGAGATAAACTTTTGGATTGAAGTAGTAAGGCTACCTTGTCTCCTTTGTGTATGTTGACAGCTATGAATTCTTTTTGTGCTTACCCTACAATGTGAAATACCTTTCTTCCAAATGCCCCCATCTACTGTAGACCTATTAGAGTTTATCTATCACAGCCTTGTCCATTTCAATAATTGTACCTTCTCCTTCTCCCTTATTGTCTATCTAATGTATGTAGATGTCCTAAAAATTGCACCTATCCACCAGAGTTGAGTTGGAAGCTCAAGTTGAGCTATAACAACATTTTGTCTTGTCAATGTACCATCAATATATTACAATGATGATTGTTGCAAAGGCAGCTTGATTTTTGTCAAGAAATGAATTTTCCTGCATAAACTTTGTTGTGCAAAGCCACTCAACATTGTCACTTTCATTCCCCATGTGTTTATGACATAGTGTCCTCCAAAGGACCTGCAACTTTATTTATTACAAAATAATAGTCTTTACTGAATTTTAGAAAATACAATTTTTCTTGAAAGAAGTCTTGATTTTCATAAATAATAAAAACCAAGGTGAAATAAGTTCAAATTCAAATTCTTCTAAGCTTATTTTTGATAGTGTCGTCTCTTTCTTAGCTGGCAAGTTTTGATTTTGAAATTTGCATGACATAAAGATTACACCAAGTAGATGCAACATATCTTGCATTTTGTACATTGGCCTATATAAGCAATAGAGTACAAAAATATAGACAGAAAACAATTAACAAAAAATTAACTTGGATTGAAAGTGCAGGCCTTATTTTCATAAGCTTTTGAGTGATAGGCTATAGAACTTCAATATATTGTACTTGAAAAAAATTTTAAGTTACATAATACTTGAAGATTAGCATTTTGGCTTAGGCCTACATGTCATGTATATTAGGTAGCTAAATATACATGCCCTATTTCATTTTGTTAACTTACCAATTTGGTCCCTGTGGTGGGGATACCCGTACACCCCTAAAATAAAACAATAGGTTTTGACTGTGTGTAATAGTCTCTCATTGATGCTAGCAAATTATAAGTCCATACGTTTTTATGCAGCATGTTATACGTAGCCAACTTCTACTCCTTGTCTTGAAACAATCGACTCTGGAAGCATGAAAAATAATAATATAGACGTATACAATGCGCTGTTTCACTTGGAATATGGTTTACCTCAAAATATTAGAGTTTTGAAATTCTTGTGACCACCCTACTAATAATATAGTGGGGGACTAGATCGACAGTAGAATGCACTGGAAAACGAGTCGAGTATAGTAGCTTACCTTGAGTAAACAGAATGTAAAGGGTGTAAAAGCACAGTTTAAATACATCTCATTACAGCTACCGTGAGCCTACCATATGAACGAAAATTAACAGAATTCTACGAGTACCCTACCTTAGTAACGAGGTCACGAACTGCCGGGTGCGAAACGATGAAAGTTCATGGAGAAATCAACAGATTTGTTATTATCTCTGCGGACGCATCTGAAACCAGCTTCCTCACCGTTGCATGATGGGTAAAAAATTTTGACAACTGCAACTTCACGTTTGCACAGTCAAGACAAGAAAATGGGGATGACATGGTAAATAATCAAGACTTTACTGCCATTGACTTAAAACCTCTGGCAGTTGCGTGTCTTAAAGAAACCTAAAAGGTTATTTTTTGGTACTATTACTTAGTAGTTGGTGCAATCAAGCAATCATGCCTGCAACAGGAGAGAGTAAGTTTCTCTATTTCATGCTTTCGAATCTATATGTTCCACAGTGCCGTACAGTACACATCAGTTATCAGCGGGTCAAATAAGAATTACGTTTGTCTTCATCATAGTCCAGCTATAGACCTGCTAATATGCAGCGGTATATACATATGCAAAGCTACAAAGTGACGGCTACTGGGAGAAATGTAGTCAAAAGTGTAGTGAGAGATGGGATTGTATCGTGTCAGTTCTGTCGTTACTGGTACTTAGTAGGCTACCGTTACATTGGCCTAACCGATGTATAGCCTAGTCCAACGACAGTGCAGTATAGACTGTATCATGTAGTAGTTAGACTTAAGACAGACTTATAGTTGAATTGCAAGTATTGTGGAAGGTAAGAAAACAGCAGGATGGTCACACAATTGTCTGAATTCAATTCATATTCACTTCGAATTGGGCAAATTGCTAGTGGTAAGCCCGTAACATGCTCATATGATACGATTCACTTGACTGATCAAAATGGTCCCCCCCGGAATCTGTAGCATATTGACATCCAAATTTATAGTCATGTAGTAACATGAAATATTGATGGTATTTCGAAACCTAGTTACAAGGATTTCGCTGTATTGGGATGTGATAGTGAGTTCGAGTTTTGGCATTACACAAAAGCCTATGCACAGAACAGGAATACATATTATGTAGCATGATATACATTGCTGAAATAAAAATATCCCAGGTTCTGTATTCTGTAGAGCAACCAAATTGGGACACACAGTAGAAATACATAGCAGTATCAAATTGCAGGCTATTTTTCGTTTTATGTTGACATGGCCACCAAATGTGACATACTAGTCATATTTGGATAGTATGGCTATTTTGGATGTGGAACAATGTATTCCACAGAAAAGATATTATTGTACAACCTCTAGATAAAAGCATGAGCTGCAATCAGAGGAGCAGCAATTCACAGTGAAGATAACACTTGAGAGTTCCACAATTAACATGGTATTACTGTTGGAGACCATCTGAATACCCAGACCATTTGGCTACATTAGCCTTGTTCTCGCATATACTGCCTCATTTTCAACTATAAGTTGAACCTATATGAATTAGAGGTAGAAAAACTCCACTGGAGTATTGGCCTTATCACATCAAGTACCGGTACAGAACAAACTTGTAAACATTGTTTCCCTCTGACATCGTTTATGTTGACAGATCAAAAGGCAGAATATGCGAGAACAAGGCAAATGTAGCTAAACAGTCTGGGTAGCCAGACGGTCGCCAACATTACCAGTGCAAACTGCAATGCCATACATAAATGATGAATTTGACATAAACTGTGTATGGCAAAACAGATCCAAACTTCTATTCCATACAATTGACCAAAAGCAACTAATTCATTTATAGGCAGAAGGGGACTAATGTTATAGCCAGGTTTAGGAGTGATGGCCAAAAGGGTGGCACTGGGTTAAATTTGTCATAGAGAACGTGACTATAATAGTAAAATAGCGCGAAAACCAAGCAGGCTTTTGGGTATATTTTGCAAAATAACAATTCTGTGACTGTTACTATGCACACAGGTAGCAGCCACACCTTCTGAAGCTGCTCTCATAGATTTTTATTGACTGTTTATGTATTTATCAAATGAATGTATGTATGTATATACATGGTTTGATAGATAGATAGATTTAACTTAATTAATCTTCTTGATAAATTTCTATTTGTTTAGCTGAGTCATACTCCAATCCAATTGCTCCTGGGTTGATTCAACAAGAGGAAGATGATCATGCGTAAGTACTTCATTGTGAGACATGTTTACCAGATTATGAGTTTGGAAATTTGAGTGTTTTTCTACTTTACAATTGTATGTACTAGAAAAGAGTTGGTATTGTGTACCACAGAGTTAAGGTTTCGGCAATTTGAAGTCATACTATGAAATGTAAGATAATGAGAATCAGTAGGAAAAGGAAGCCCTTCGTATGTCAATAGTGTTGATGGTCAAACTGTAGAAAATGTTTGTACATAAAATAATTTCAGCTAAGTTAAGCTAACAAAGCAAGATACCAGGCAGGTAGGCCTACATGAAAGAGATCTGTGAGAAAGAATATTGAATTTGCATTACATTATCAATTGGCATCATTATTTAGGCATTGTATTAGATAAGCTCCTATCTTACAAAGAATGAAAATATCGGATGCATGGCCCGCAGAATCTTATATTTCATTATTTTAGAACTGATGCATTTTTATACATATAAATATATTTATTTTAATCTTACCGCAGATTTATTGAACAGACTGCCCAATCAGCCATTTTGATTACATGGTAGATAAGTAGAACAGATCATGGCAAGCAGGCGGCAAGAAATCTTTTATATTTTGTGTAAACTAGGATATTTTTCACATTTAGATTATTTTATGTTATAGCTGCTTTATAGTTTATGTAACTGAGCCTTCCTTGGTTATTTTAATATCTCTTTTTAGCTCTTTTTTAGTATGAAGTGCCAAATATTTTAGAAGGGTATGTTTGGTCTTAAACAACCTCTTCACCCCACTTGCCAAAATGAAAGTGATACCCTCATTTAACACCTATACAAGGACTTGGATTCTCACACTGCAGATCTAAGACTTTCTGTACCTTAGATAGGATATCCTGCTACACATGTTGCAAAAAGATAGATTGTCAAGATCACAGAGGAGGTGGACACAGCCTGCCTGTATGACAAACTGGGTATCTCTCACCTGGACACCATCCTACGTCACAATAGACTCAGATGGTTTGGACACATCCAACAATGTCAGGGTTGGATTAAGTGCTACCAGGTGATACCAGAGTTTGATTTCAAAGGAAGGCCCAGGAAGACTTGGAATGACAACATCAAAGAGGACCTGCGAGCTGGTGGCCTATCCCCTGATATGGCTGTCAACAAGGATGCATGGTGTGGACAGATACAAGCCACCATACAATGGTCCAACCCCCTGTAAAGGGGAAACATGGACCCTAAACTGCATGATGATTATGATGATGTAAACATTGTTCCTCAGAAGGATGAATGGCCTCATTTCTTGGGTACTCAAATCTTTAGTGACCAAACTGTATTTAATTAAAAAAGAGAAGAAAGTCTCTTGTATACCCTCCAAATGGCAACATTCATCAAATTGGGAAGTGAGGAATCTATATCAAAGTGAATCTTAAACTTAAAAATGCTTCAAAAGAACTTTGACATCAAAGAACTTTGTAAAACTGTGAAGTCAATTCTATCTGTTTCAAAGATCACTCTAGTTTACAAGAGATCAAGTAAGCCAGATGAAGTAATTGTAAATTTCCAAAATCTTGTGGAAACACATTTTAGCTTTGCAGTTTTTAGCTTTGTATATATAGATATGTCTTTATAATAGTCAGTACATAATAGCTAGAGTATACAGATAAGGCTGCTGGGTTTACAGGATTGAAACTGTCTGAACACCCTTAGACAGCTGAAACTTTAGTCCCTTTTAATCTTGCTGCCATGTGATCATATTCCTGTAAGTAAGCACAGAAAGTACATATCTTATGTATGATTAGATTTACTTCTAGAGCCTGTAAGTTTTTTTATATTATAGTTCTTATTCCTTAGTAAGTGTATCAGTTTCATTGAGCTTGTATGACCCAGGTACAACTGAAAGGTATCTGTATAGATGTGGCTATTTTGTTAAACACAGTTTTAAGTGCAAGATGAATTCAATATTTTGTGCAGGCTTGTTTCACCAGTAGAGAAGTGCTGACTTTTGATGAATTTTGTGCCATGTATTGATTTGCAGGGCCCTCACCAATGCTGATTTCAGGAAGCTGTTAATGACTCCAAGACAGACCCCAGGAGTTGCACCACCATCAAGACCAAGACATGAGTAAGATCTTTGTGTTTCTTTACTTTCACTCCCATTTGTTTTTAAACAATGAGGTGTTTCTAGGGGTCTCAAGCATATGTAATAGTTCAAACCAATTATTTTTACAGGTTCATCTATGTATTTTCATATCCATTCATGTACCTGAATAGTCTCCCTATGCATCTCTTCATGAATTCATCCCCAAATGTATGTACTGATTTTTGATCTGTTTGTGCATGTGCCTGGCAGCCTTCTTTCGCTCCAGTCAGTCTTCTCTCCAAAGCAGACATGTCAAGATGAAAAGGGACCCAGCAGTACGTTTGAAATTACATGCATCTGCAAATGAATCTGGGGCTCTATGTATGGTTTGATCTATCTGTTTTTTGAACCCAATGCCATTTTAAAGGCCTAAATGCCTCAAGTGGTAAGAGTAGGGTGAAAGCATGGTACTAAAACTTAATAATGTACATAGGATTTTAGTTGCCATTATTATCATCACCATCAGCATCATTATTATCACCACCATCATCATTATTATCACCATTATTGTCATCATAATCATCACCATCATCATTGTCATCTTTGTTATCATCTTCATAGTCATCATTATCACTATCATCAATAATAATAAATAGTCACCAAGAGCATTGTTACCTTGAACTTCATAATCAGTATTGTTCTTTCTTCTTCCACCTCCGTTATACTATTATTAGTATATTATTGGTCAGGCTGTTTTACTTTATTTAATTTTTCTACTTGGCTGTTTCTTTTATTGTCATATTATTGTATCACAAACCTATAATGGTTAAGTGCTAAACCCTTAATGCTTTACATAAGGCTGACTACCTTTTACACTGCTACACCTCTTGTGTACTAACAATGCATGCTACACATAATGAAATGTGTTCTTTGCTCGTGTAGGGTGGGTACTTTGCTAGAGTGAATGAGCATTTCCATGTGACATAAACGTACCTCCACTTACAGAAATCTAGGGAGTGCAATTATAAGGATTGAGTGCTCTGTCAAAGGATTATTGATGGGTTGTGTTATTTTGGTGGTATTTTATAACAAATATTTTATTCATTTCTCATTGGATGATAGTTTACCAAAAGAATATGATGAAAATGAGGATGCTGCAGTTAGAAGGAGGAAAAAGAAAAGTTACTATGCTAAATTGAAAAAACAGGAAGAGGAAAGAGAAAAGGAGCTTGCAGAGAAGTATAGAGACCGAGTAAGTTTCACAGCTCAGAGCAGCTGCATGTTAATACTGTGTGCAAGAAGCAGACTACCAGTTGGACAACAAGATGATGTGTACAGCTGCTACAGATAGAAGAGTTTTTTAGCAATGATTAATACTATGTATACCATAGGCTTCATAGCAATAGGGGCCTTCGGATGTTTTAGAAAATCCATGCAGCTGATCATGTAATATGTACCATTAGTAGATAAAGTTCATGTTCTTTGCTGTATATAAACCTTAGATCTTTAACAAATGACTTTTATGTAAAAGTTCTTTACATACCTCATACTAACAAACTGATGAAGTGTTGGTATTGGAACCACAGTATGTAGATTCAATGCTAACTCATGATACTTGTTTGACTTGTTGATAGTTTTCAATCTGCAATATTCCTCAGGTTATTGTTGGGATTTTGTTCTCTATATGTCTTGGTAACACAATTGAGAATTGTATCGCGATCATCTCCATATAACTAGTAATGATTGTACAGTTACTTGGGCATGGCCATACAGTGTACTCTCTCTGAGGGTACTGTACAATGTATAAGAATACCATTACCTGACCATGCAATTGTTAGATTTTGGTCAAGAAACTGATTTATGGTAAGCCAGTCACTTTTTATGTATTTGTAGGCAAGAGAAAGAAGAGAAGGACAGAACCCAGATTACCAGCATGTTGACCCAATGTCAACATCCAAAACTGCAGAATACAAGGCAGTGGCTCCAACATCTGATGCAATGTAAGTTACAAACCAAGGCAAAAAGAGTGCACTCTATTGTAAACTCAAAAAGCCTCTACACAATCGTTATGCAGAGGGAAAATTATAATGTCACAAATAACAGATTTTGCAACTAGTGCAATTTCCATAATGGCCCCCTTGGAGTTCATGACAGAAATTGCGAGAACTATTGATACACACTCTCTCCCCCCTGTGACAAATGAGATTTAAGCCTTCTATAATATATAGCAGATGACACTTCCCCATCCTAGTATGTACATAAGTCACCGAGTTGGTATGAGGATGGTGTTTAAAGGTGACATCAATGAAATGCACATGGAGCTGAAACTACTCTTCACAACTTAGTCTTACAATACAATTCTGCACCACATATCTCACTTGACTGTCATATGCCCTGTGGCACATGTATGGCCCCTCCACTCCTTTCTACTGTGGTAAATCAGGGGTTTGGATATTATGTTTTCACCGAGATTAAATCCAAATATTTAACAAACAAGAGAAATTCAGATCATCGTTTACACAATAAGAATACATTTGTAAGCACTTTTCTTTGAGGATTGATTGTTAGCAAAAAATATATTAAGATGGTATAGTTGAACAGGAATAAAAAACTACAGCATCTTATATTTTAATGTTGACACAATAGACAAGCCAACTGTAGATTTATAAATATGTAGTATATAGTGGTGATAACCATTTGGCCTAAAGAGTATTGAGTAACAAGGTCTGGTATATACAAAGTGTGTTGCCATATTTGTTCGTATTCTAATAAATAAAGGCAGATCTTCAGTAAGGATAAAATTGGAAGGTGTTCTGATGCTGATATTAAAATATATTTATGATCTATGCAGGAACTCGGCTGCTGAAAGAAGACGACTTGCTATCCAGGAGAGTAAGTTCTTGGGAGGTGATATGGAACATACTCACTTGGTGAAAGGATTGGATTTTGCTTTATTGCAGAAGGTGAAGTGCCAAATTTATATCTTACTTAATATGCTGTAGCAGCATACCACTAGAGATTGTTACATTAACAAGAAGTGATATGATAAAGCCAGAGACGAAATTTGAAAAAGAGGTGTTCATCAAGGCTGTATTCTTCTTATTCTCAGCTTATTCTACACAACGTGGCTATTCTTGATGACTCTTTTCCACATATTTCTGTTTTGTGCTATTTAGTTCTTTGTCTCTCTTGCCATTTTGAGTAATGTCCTCCCATCTCATCCTTGGCTTGTCTCCCCCTAGTACCTAAATGTTACTATTGTTTTTCAATACCTACACGGAAGCCATTTTATTAAAGATGGATCAAAAGTGAAGGAAAGCATTACACAAACAGTAAGGTTTGTGGATGACCATGGATGTGAATCATGTTTTTGGAGAAGAATACTCGTGTCTTTGAAAAGGATACTGAAAATGCTTGACAGAAAGTGTGTGCAATGAATAGGTACTGAAGTGCATCATGGAAGAGAGAAAAATGCTGAAATTATGATGCACATTGCAAAATAGAGAAGAACATTCTCATGTGGCTGCTGTAGTATGGCATGTTGTGCTCATCTGTAAAGTTGTGAAGTACTATAGGCTTTCTGGTAGAGGGTTATTCTCAACTTGGCTGTGGTAGAGATTAGCCTGGTTTTAAATTAACTGTTGATCCTGTTATTTGTAATGAGCTGAGACTTGAAATAGCAAGAAGAGTGGCTAGAATATGGTGATGTATAGGATGTCGTCCTAACCTACCATGCGTCTATCATTAGCTACTAAATGCTTGTCCGATCTCCTTTTGTCTCTGTTTTTTGATTAGGAGATATATCCCTTTCATTTTGCAAATAGTTAGATGCCAAGTTTTTAAAATATGCCATTTTCACGTAAACGTTGAATGTATATTATAATGGAGTTATGCCATAAGATACATATAGTGACTAAGCAAACACATGACTTCATAATACCCTTATTGTAATTGCACACTACTTGGATATTTGATGATCATAGAGATTTATTTACGTTTGTCGACAATATTATTCCTCTTTTCCCTCTTAGATATGACAAATATATCGAGATATATTTGTCATATCTTTTTTTTTAATTGATGTTTATTTTTCGTTAGTTGCTATACTATTTTACATTTTCTGTCTACTTCAATAAGATGTGATGTTCAAATTGTCTCATAGTGATGATTTGTATTGTCTTATCATCATTTTTAGTATTTAAATTTAAAACAAGTATGTTAAGGATCTCCCGTACATGTCATTTACCAATTTTATAGGAAATGACACACCCCCCCCCCCCCCCCCCCCCCCCCCCCCCCCCCTCCCCCCCCCCCCCCCCCCCCCCCCCCCCCCCCCCCCCCCACCCCCCACCCCCCCCCCCCCCCCCCCCCCCCCCCCCCCCCCCCCCCCCCCCCCCCCC